>CAAE01014479.1:176693-189340 GCA_000180735.1 Tetraodon nigroviridis | reverse complement strand
ATCTACTCGGAATTTTTATTTATTTAACTACATGCTCTAAATTGTGACGCACCACACTGCACTAGGTGCTGACAGTCAATAAGAGCATTTGAACTCAAGTTTGTTCTCCAACAGTCAATTGAGAGGAAACCTACTACCTTCAAAATCAAATTACTCGACCTTTGCCTCCACTCGCTGACTTCAATTCACCTCTGCTGCGCTCTGTAATTTATAAATTGCCGTTGTTTTGCTGTCTGGGGGCATCTTTGGTGTCTGGCTGTCGGTGACAGAAAGAGATGTTTGTTCACCCCAACAAACCCAGTGATTCCACAAATTACATCCAGCAACAACAGCAACCATGCCTCCTCCCTCCACCAGAAGAAAACACAGCAACACAGCAGACGAGATCAAGACCTGTGCCGAGGATGAGAAACGAGTCCCTCGCTCTTTCTTGGTTGGACACAGGTGCATCTCTGGATTGTAAAGATGTAGAAACAGTATGTTTTTTAGGGGTATAACCAACAATCCAGCTAAAGCTTGACCTTTAAAATTCTCTTACTAGACTGCTTTTTAGTTTTAGCATCAATCATCACAGGGATATGGTTGTTTTGCTCAGTTCAAGAAAGCCTCCAGTGTTTTGTTTGCAATAACTCCCCCAGCAGAGGCCACGCAGGCTGTGGGACCCCAGGTATTTTATTGTAATCCAGGCAGGAAAAACAAGAAGCAAATGATGGAGGGAAAACACGATGTTGCATTAGATAGGAGACACCTATCCTGCAAAAGGAGCAACAAAAAACAAAACAGTTTACTTTGCATAAAAAGGTAAACATGCACACACTCCATCTGGTCATGGATTTAGCAACTTGATGATGGTGGAAGTGGTGTGCAGATCCCACAGAAAACACCAGTAGCTCTGGTCTGCGTCACCCACAGCTGGCGATCGGTCACCTTCTCTGAGTAATCCCACAACTGGAACTGGAGATGGAGACAGATGGAAATGGGGGTGTGCGTTTTTCTGCTGAGACCTAATCACGCGTTGGATGTCATATCTCACCAGCAGCAGCAGCATAGATGGCGAACGGCCACTTACTCTAAAGGACTATTCCCCTTCAAGGAGTCACGCGTATGCATTTTCACAAAACTGCATGTTATCAGCCTAAACACGAAGCAGAGCATGCAGCAGATGTGGCAATCCTGGAGCTAAGACTGCAATGTCAGTTTGCAGATTATGCATCAAGCAGCATTTTAGTGTCTGCCATATTTCGTAGCTTCGTTTCTGTGTGATCTGAAGGATGTGTAGCTCTACAGCGCTGCATTTACTGTAGAAGATATCAGTAGTGCAGAGTTACATTCAAGCTGACAGATGGTTGATTTAATGATTAGAAACGATGTGTTTAGTGTCTGCCAACGTTTCTGTGTGCAAGAATATTTGAAACTTTATTTCTGTCTTTTACTGTCACATAGATTCTGGCTGATTATGAAAATCAGATTGAAATAGATGTGCAACTGTGTCATTTAAGTTCCGCTGAGACAGAAAAACACACCATGTAGCACAACCTCACTGTGGAACCAGTGTGCTCACTAAATCTCTAGGAAACTGAAAGTTCCTTCTATGTTCAATTTAAAAATGAATTTAAAAATTATTTCATCTTGAAAGTATCTAAAATAAATTGTCCAGCCGAAAAAAAGAGCATTTTTGTCCAACCCTGGACCGTTCAGACGGCTGCATCCTGCCAAGGGGAAAGCTTGAGGTTGGTGAACTGATATCTCCGGCTGTCTGACATCAGTTCATCCATCTGTTCCTACAAACAAGCACTGGTGCACAAAACACCTGCCTAAAACAGCACATTCAACACTTAAATCAATTAGGCTGCTTTTCTACTGAAGAGATGGACAATTTGGTGCCTATTTCTTTTGAAACTAGAGCCAATTTCTTTGCTTTTTTGCCAAAACTCATCAGTGAACCAGGCGACACACCAGGGTGGCGATAAAGCGCCTGGTATCGACAGCAGACGCGAGTGATCTGACTGTAAACACAGCCATTTCTTACAGACGGAGCAGCAGAGAAAGGCTGGGCTGCTGCAGTTAGGCGGAGCAGTCGATCTCTTGGCTGTAATCAGAGGCGCGTGTGTGAGCAGCGAGGTTAACTCCAACAAATGTGTTGGAGTACGGATCGGCCTCGCTTTGAACAACCTCCCCTTTTGTTTAACCCTGCAGCAGTTGTCTCACTTGTCCTTTCATATATTTTTTTCAGAAACAAACCCTGCACAAAAAAAGGAGGGTATTTGGCAGCCCCGTCAAGGAATTATCGCTGATGAAGAGTGGTGTTTTCATCTCTTGTTTTGTTTCGTTGATTTTTAAGCCGATTGTTTGTTGTTGTTTTTGACATTTTGGTGAATAAATTTGAGTTTACCTTGATGTCTCTGAGGCAATGTAAACTCCCTGGAGGCTTTAAGTGCTTTATATTCAAAATAGTTAATCCAGAGTTTAGTTGAGCGTTTAATTAAGTATATTAATTCTAAAACAAAATAAACCAAAGCACTCTCCCAGTCCTAAACCTTCCCTCTTTACAAGCACCCTAATACATTTTCTCTTTTATCTTTTGCATTAAAAAAAAAGACAGTAATAATGTAGCTTATTTCATTCCCATTTATTCCCCAGTGGGTTTAGAAGGTTGTAGAGGCCTAAACTTCTTTAAAGGGACCAGATATCCATCTTTTTTATTAGTTATCTCTGGATTCCAATGTAAACATTGCACTTTTCTTTTTTTTTTTAATATCTATTTATTGTTGGTCTAAAAAGGTAAGTGTTGAGATGCGATTGAAAGAAATGGGCAGAAATATAAATGTTTTGTTAAAGGGCATTCTGAGGTCATAGAGCTGGTAAACAGACAGCAGAGAGAGAGAAGAGGAAAGAGGCTGAGGAGGGTGTGGATGATTCCGAAAGTGAAAGGACAACGAACTTTGAAAGTTAGCGGCAGAGCCATTTGGAAAAAAATGTATAGACTTTGTGTGTGTGTAGGAGAGTATTAGTTTTTTAAAAAAGAAAACACTATATTTCTTCCTTGAAATTGTACATTTAATATCACTTTGAAAAAGAAATTGGTTTTAAATTACCAGGAAAAAAAACCCCCAGGGCATGGGAAGGACAGATGGACTAGTATATCATCACCTGGTCTTGACCACTGGGCCATGATGCATCTCTGCCGCCTCATTTGAGCTGGGTATAAATGTACGTCTTAATTCTATTTGATTTCTAAGTGGGATGAAAAAAAAAAAAAAAAGCATAATCAAAAAACCAAAATTTGACTGAAATTAGTTACAAGTGGTTCCCAGCAGGGATAATTCAAACAAAATTAACCTAAAGTACTTTAGTCAAATGAATTAGTTCTTAAAATTAAAGTAGACTTTGCACTTTAAGTAATGAGCATTTGCTCATTGCAGGTCATGTCGAATAATAATTTTTTTTAAAGCTGTAGTTAATAATGAACCTACACACTGTAAAACAATGAACTTTGCTCAAAGGCACAATCATTTTCAATGTTTGAAGTTAGCAGATTGTCAGCTAATAGTTACACACAATCAGTCATTTAGATGAGCAGAAACTAAACATTTTCAGGGTTCAGGGAATAATTCAGGATTAGTTATTATCATTCCTCAACTCAGGTGAGTGACGTGTGAAGGACAGCTGTGATGTTATTGTGCTCGTGCCGGGGCTCTGGTGACGGCGGGCGGAGTTTTTCCAGGCGGAGCATCAAACACAGCGTCTATTGTGTCCTGGACGGCAGAGGAACGCGTCGCTGACAGCTTAAGGGACCCAAGCTTTGTGCCACAGCTTCGTCGGAAGACACGACGACAGAAGTAAGAAAAGGCCACAGCAGACAATTTAGGCAGAGTTGCTTTGTCTCCATGGCGATGGCTCTTTGAAGAGCTGCATTGGTTCTTTCAGTTCGGCTCTGCTCCAACGAGGTATTTTCACCCACAGTGCTCATCAATGAATCTGTATGAAGTTCTAAGATGGAGGTGGATTCATTTTTACTGGCACCTGACCTCAAACCTAACCCTATTATCATGTGTGGCCCAAGCAGACACGCAGACAACAAATTTCTCATGGCTCTTATTTATATTCTGGCTGGAATCTTAGACCCTGTGATACACACTGATGGCCGTCCTTGTCCTCTATGTTAAAAAAATATATCCCTCTGGACACCAGACCATGCAAGACCCTGCGGCGCTGGAGGGTTAGGGAACTTCTCCTTTAGTAGGCTGGAACAATAACGAACTAATGTTTTATTCACATTTTGTTTTTTTAGATGAAAAGCAGATCATAACATAACCACATGACCTGAGGTTAAGATCAGCTAAACAGTCTTTGAATGTGGCTGCAATAAAAGATGGTTGCAAGATCACCAAGTGCCCAACTACACAACAAAACACACGCAGACACTTGTATAAATACGATGTTTGGTTTGTTGATTCTCTGAACGTTTAATTAAGGTTGTGTCCGCGGGAGGTTGAGACCAGTTTTCACAGGGCTGCTTTAAAAAGTATCAGATATTATCGGTGGTGTGAGCTGGACCATGTAGCTCATTACTGATAAGCCTTCTGGTTTGTGGGACAAGGTCAGTATAGTGTTTCAGCACCGTCTGCACAACTCTGAGCACAGATACATCACAACTTAATAACACCCTGTGGTGCTGAGTAATTCAGCCACCCCTCATGCTATATTGGCTTTTGACCATTTGTTCTGGGCAAAATTGAAACTGGCATCTCAGGAGAGAAGGAAAATTGTTGAACAAAGAATAACAACAAGAGCAAAGATTATATACCTGTTTCTGGAAGGCTCCTATTTTAAAGACCTTTTTGACTTCCACTGCACCGTTTACAGAAGATATTATTTCATATAATTTCATCTCAGATTATCCATCCATCCATCCATCCATCCATCCATCCATCCATCATCCATCCATCATCCATCCATCATCTATCCATCTGCTGTAGTCTCTCCCAAGCTGATAAATAGTCAGTGGTGTTATAAGGTTGTGTTCCGGCTAAAATGTGCTTATCTCTCCTGTTGCAGCCGATCCTATAAGAAAGTGGAAAACTGCATTGGCTGTAATCTTGGTATAAACCTTCCCAGCAGAGGAACTACGCTGCATTCAGGGACCAATTTCTCAACACTACCAAGCCTCTGCATCATCATAGCTGACCCTGGTAACCTGTCCAAGGGAAAGCTGCGGTGCTGCATCCAAGCAAATGTTTAATACAAGACGCCCGTTAGCTCGTTTGTTTTGACGTGTGAGTTACAACCGTCCTGAAAGATCGCCACTATTATCTTTATTTAAAATTAATTCCTGTGAAAACTACCCAAAATGAATACCAGACGTGGTGCTTCAGTGGCGAGGAGCCTGGAGCGGGGGGGCCATGTAGATGTTTCACGTGTAGAGCGGTTATTTTCTGTCTGATGTAGACAACATTTTATTGTATCTGCAGTTGTACTTTTCCTGTTTTTTTTAATGTCCAGGCAGAAATAACAAATCTGTTTTACAAGGGTAACATCTCAGTCAACTTGCAGTGACTCCTGCAGAGCATCACAGCTACCGATGACAACAAAGACCACTCAGATGGCTTTTATTCCACTGTTTTTATTCACAACTGTGGAACATTCGCAGAGTTTGTATTTTATCGTAGGCAGACCTCCTGCAATCACAGCTAATAAAAGCAGTCTTTCACTCTCTTTTATAAATCGCTGCTCCTCAGAGGCTTCTGAAGACAAAACCAATATTCTTGTGTAGACAGTCAATTTTGTTGCCCGTTTGGCACATTTAATGAAGCGACCTTGGTAGGAAATAATACATTTGGTTATCTTGTTACTATGGTCCTCAGAGAGACATGACCAATGAAAAAGACAAGGCTTTACCAATTTAAGGTGCCGCCCAAGGTAACCCATCTGTTGCCAATGGGGACAATTTGTTTCAATGGGTTTACTATATTGCAGTTTTCACTTCAGAACTAATACTTCTGCTGTTTTGTGTCACAAAGAACTCTTGTCCTTGTCTGAAAATAGATGTAAATGATAAATATGCTAGCTTGCCTGAGCACTTAATAGTTTAGCACAAAAGAAAGGAAGAAGATTGATTTTCAGTCCTTTTGTCTGGGTCTGTTAGCCTGGCTATTAAAACTTCAACTTCAGTCAAGCATGGCCATTTAAATAGAACTTGGTCTTTTAATCAGAACATGGTCTTTAAAATAGAATAGAATAGAATAAAATACAATATGTTTATTTATTTTTTTTAAAGTTTAGTTTTAGTCAGTCTAGCAATGATTCTGCATTTTAGGTGTCATGTAGTCTCATCATAAGCAGACCCAACCGTACCACCGATATCACGGACGCCATAAGTCCGAGAAGACGGAGGCACAGTCTGAACGTCACCATTTTCCCGAGCTGAAACAGCGCGAGACAATGGTTGAATGTCTGCTCCCTTTCTGTTGACAGCCTGACGCGATACGAAAGGGAGTTCAGAGTGAGCCCCAAGTAATCTGTGTACTGTGACGGCTCCAATCGACTCTTCGTCTCGTTTACAGTGAAACCCAGATTCCTGAGGTGACGTAACACTGTCACGGAATCGGTGATCACCTGCTCCCGTGAGTGAGAGCACACGAGGTAGTCGTCTATGTATGAGAAGATCCTGATGCTGCTGTTTCTCAACGGAAACAGTGCTGCTTCCACACACTTGCTGAAGACCCGCGGAGCTAGCGACAGCCCGAACGGGATTCTCTGGAACTCGTAGGCTGCTCCTTGATAAGCAAACCTGAGGAATTTCCTGTGCGCCGGGTAAATGGCGATGTGGAAATATGCATCGGCAAGGTCGCTCGTCACAAACCAGTCGTTTGGACGAATCGAACTGCACAGTACTTTGTATGTCAACATCCTGAACGTGTATTTCCTTAAATGCTTGTTCAAAACTCGGAGGTCGAGGATTGGTCGAAGAGACGAGCCCCCCTTCTTCGGGATGAGGAAGTACTTTGAATAAAAGCCTTGACACACCTCCTCGTCCGGGACCCGTCTGATTGCGCGTTTGTTCAACAACGTCACAATCTCCTCCTCCAGGATCCGCGCCGACGGTCCGTCTGCGACTGAAGACAACACGCCGTTGAATGACGGTGGTTTGACTGACAGTTGCAGTTTGTAGCCATTGGCCACTGTCGACAGCACCCACGGGTGAACTGCGCATGCGCGCCACTTGGTCGACCCGTGCGGCTAGCGGGCCCATTGCGTCGCCCTCTGATGACGACATCTCTTCGCGCAGTAGGTGACCTGCCACTCACCGGAAAGGTTTTGGCGTCCTCCGCTGGGAACAGTTGACCACTGCAACGTTTCTTTTGCCATTTCTTTATTACACATTTGTTTTTTATTCTGGGGGTGCATTCTGCCCTCGACACCTCGTCTGGATGCAGAAAACCAAACTTTATTCTTTGTGTCCCCCCTGAAACAACCTCCCAGGCGTTGCGCAGTGCTCGGTGACACGTACGGCAAGCCTGGGAAAAAGCGGTCCAGAGTCTCTCCTGTCTCGAACTGCAGGGAGGAAGACTGGGGAAGGGCTCCCAGTGAACCTGGAACATCTGGGGCCTCCATCTCGTGAACCGTGTGGGTGCGCTCCTTCCTTCTCTTCTTTACGGGAGAAGGGACGGACCGTATAGAAACTTGCGTCAGGTAGCACGCTTCTTCTTCCCCTCTCCGGGGTGGGGAGATGGTTTATTCCTTGCAGCCACTGCTGCAAAGGAATGTTTTCCCCACTGCCTTGGGTTCTCCGTCCTGGTCTGGGGACCTGTCTGCTGAGCAGGTCCGTGCTTCGGAGCCCTGTGGCTGTTCTGTCTTGCTCTTCCCCGCTGCCGCGGCAAAGCCAGCAGGGGGAGGCTGGGGTGGACGTGACTGAGCCCTGCGAGGTAAGCAGAGGTCAAAAGCTTCACCCTCCTGCTTCCTGCGAGAGGATGTCTCCCGCATCTTCTCCAGGGCTGGGCCAAAAAGACCTTTGGTGGGGTCATAAGCCGCATCCATGACCTCAACCTTCTGGGTGTCAGACAGACCAGACAGGTTCAGCCACAATGCTCTCTCACCTGACACTGCCAGTCCCATGACACGTCCACATCCCTGCACTGCACCTCTGGAGGAGCGCAGAAGCAGGTCGTTGACCACGCAGATCTCATCCCAGAGAAGTGGGTTGGGAGTCTGGGAGTCTAACTGGTGGCCCATTTCCTCCAGTATCTCAGCCTGGTACGCTGACAGCAGTGTGACCGCATTGAGAGCACACACAGACTGTGCAGCATACCTGTACATCCTCTGGTAAGTCGATGCGGTGAGGCGATCCGACTTACTGGGGAGAGAAATGTTAGAATATGCCGAGACTGACCTGCGGTTGGGATGGAGATGGTAAGCCACTGAAGGCTCCACAGCTGGGGGGTTCGGCCAACCCCAGCTCCTTCATCCCCTGGACCTCCAGTTTTGAACAGCCCTTAGTAGGAAGCTTGCTCTTAAAAGGACTGGGCCAAGAAACGACCCATCTCCTTAACGCAAGCAGGTACGGCTGGCAGCAGTTGCTTCGGCGCAGGCTGGGTTGGCGGGAGTCTTTTCCCGTCATACAGGTCCCGCTCCTATCCCTCAGCCCCCTGGGATGCTGGCCACGGGATTCCCAGCTTGGCTGCAGCCCTTTTGCAGACCTCATAGAAGTCACTGTCTGCTGGCGGAGCCACATCAGCAGAACTAGATGGTCTAGACTGCCGGGGAGGAAAGGTGGAGTCATCCTCCTCTTCCTCCATCTCCACCATGTCGAGGAAGTCAGAGTTCGCATCGCCCTCTGCGTCCTCGTCCCCCTGTTCCCCGCCTGCTAGTTCGTCAAACAGTGGGGGCATAACAGGGGACTCCGCGTCCATCATGTCCGCCCAGCTCGTAGCAGCTCGCGCCTGATGGACGTCGGGCTGAGGGGCAGGTGTTGACAGGCAGGGGTCCTGGCTGTTCGCAACTGCTACTCTCAATCTCCTTTCCAAAATTTTCTCAGGCATTGACGCGCAATGAGGACAAGTCTGCGAGTCTGCCAGCGAAGACTGAGCGTGTTTAGGGCCCATGCAGACTATGCACATAGGATGAGGGTCCCTGCCCGAGATAGTTGCACGCATGACGCGGGACACGGGCGGGATACAGCCTCCTTTGCTTCGGATCCGACCCTTTGGCGGGGGTGATAGCCGTCGACATACTGTAGGAAAGGGGAGTTAAGCTTCAGCGCCCCTAGTGGATCTTTCCTCCCTCCTGGAGAAGCCTGTCTATTCAATTTCTCTCGGTTTCCTTTAGGAACCGGAGGAGCAGGAGACAGTTGGGTTTCTTTTGTGAGCCAGTGAACATCCATCCTGCATGCACATCTTTTAAAAGATGCAAGAGATTGTGGGTTTTTTTTCCCTTATTTCCCGAGAGATTTAATATCGCCTCCTCTAACCTTGAATAAGGATGTATAGATTATGGATCCTCCGTCATCAGGAAAACATAACCCTGCCTTTATTGGTGAAACTCCATTTTATCACCTCATATTAAAAGGTTGTCTTTATTTCTCATGAGGGACTAAACTAAATTGTACTGGGTCAAACCCACAATAGGAAACAAAAGCACTAAAAAGTTCTTGGGAGCATGAACCGTGGAAGCCACAGATGATACCACAGATAAATGGATGGATGTCACCTTATATTATATCAGGATGGCGCTAAATTGCATTGACACATCTGAAGCTCAACTTTAAACAGTTTGTGAAGAAAAATTTCTAGCACACACAGGTCTGCTGCTGCATTTTTAATCCTGAGTGTTTGGTAGTGCTGCTATTACCGATGCAGGAAAAACCATATATTTCTTGCGGCGTACCTGTTGATTTCATCTGGGGCTTTCTGGTATCTCTAGATACGTTATCCTGGCATCTCATCATGTGGATGCCAGGCTGAATTCAAATGGAATAAACTGACGTTTGTCAAAAGTTTTCTCGTGGGTGAACAACATCGTATCTATAATTTCATCATCTAGCAAGAACCTTGAATTTCTGACAAATTTCAGATGTACAGAAGATAAAAATGCAAATCTCCCAGGAGACTCGGGTCATTTTCAGACAAAATGACAAAGGACAAAGGTCTGCAAAAACAGGATGGAAGCGGTTAAAGGTAGAACCCAGTGAGGACCTGGATGAAGGTGCACATGATGTATAGGAAACCTCTACAAGGACGCTGCAGGACCTGTCATTTACAGCAGTAAACACAGCAGCCATCTTGGTCTTTAGTGACACAAGCGCTCGCTTCCATGACGATGTCTGTGCTGAATGCGTCCCCATTCACGGGGTGGCAATAATCAGCTAAATAAATAAATAAACAGATAATCAGACACTACAGCGTGCAGCACATTTAACCCTGCCAGTCTTACATATTCCACTCCATTATTATTCACAAACATACACTTATTGGCTGTGCATACGTTACTCAGTTACCGCGTCTGAGGTGGTTTTCATTTCTTGCATGTATTTTGCTGCAGCTCCATTCAACATGTCTTTAAACTTTGTGTTTCTCTCTTTTTTTTGTATGCACACAAGGATGCTCGAGTGCAAAGTTCATCCAGCGGTCAGGGAAGAAGACCAAGGTCGACCAAGACGTTGAGTCACAAAACAAACACAAATACTAACAAAGAGTCCTGAAGGCCACTAGGCCCCAGTCCGGACATTAAAAACTGCTGCTGGAAGCGAGTACTTGAAAACGCCAGCAGAGACTGCTGTCAGGCGCACAAGAAAGGACCACATCCCGTCTGCAGAGGCTCATGAAAGATTCATCGCTACACTCTCTGTTTCCTGATATACATCAGGTTTTCATGACATTTTGTGTGATTGTCATCAGGCAGCAACATAGCAAAAGACCCAGCAACACTGCTCCGGGAAGACCACAGATGTGATGCGACATCTGTGTCCCGGACAGCTCGCTCCTCTAAGGAGAGACCTTTGTACCTGGTTAAATAAAATCATAGTTCATCACCAGCAGTAATATTATGGGCCATGGCAAACAATAGGGAAATGGAAACAAATTGGGAAAAATACAGGGTTGAGTAGTGCGCTCGACAAATTTGGATTGAATTTTAGATTAGTGGAAGGCTTTTATTGTAAAGGTTTACAACTGCTTTAGTCAAACCCACAGTGAGTCAAGAAGCAAGTGTTCCTAATGTTCCACAGAATCTCTCGGTGTTTCAGATTGCTGCTTTACAAGGATTCTAACCAGATGCTAAGCTGCAACCTTTTCACCCTGCCGCCTCCACCAATTTCAGGTTTAAAGCAGTTATTTCTCTGTGGAAACAGCGTCGTACTATGAATCAGCAGAACCAAAACTGTTGCTCCCTTGTCATTAACTTTAAACCATTATGTCAGTAGGTGACTGATTACCTGCTGACGTGACAACGTGACAAGAAAACCCACTGCGGCCATCATAAAAGAGAACAGAGTGAGACAAAAAAAATAGTTCTCCCGGAGAACAGATGGGGATGCAAAGGAACAAACGTATCTTAAAACCATGTGGATTCATGAAGTAAGCAGAGATGAATCTGTTACAGGGGACCTCTACTGGCTGTACCTGAGATGACCATCAGGAAGCCGAAGAGTCACACGTATCAGCGCAGTTAAATGTTCCTTCGGGCTTAATTTGTGACAAATGTAAAGCTGTGAGGCCCAAAGGTTAATTTGTAACACAAAGAACTGCCAGCTTCCACATGAAACCACCCTGGGTTCTCCAGGCTCTGGCCCTGCTCTTTTCAGAAGCTTATGCAAATGTATCTACCAGCACGATTCCTCATTAATTCCTTTAAAACCAGCCACACCCACGGCACAATCCCAATCACCAGGAGGACGACGGCCACGCTTCCTGTGACACCGCGATTAGGGGATTTCCCGACACCATTTCCTCCCCTCTCCGAGCCTGAAGCCAGCGGTACATCTGGCCAGATAATCCAGCCTTAAATTTGTGTGTTTGTCGTCCAGTGACTTTAGAGACAGCAGGAGGGATGCATCAATCTAAAGAGTCAGGGTGATCACACACATTTTCAGATGATTTTTCACAGCATATCACGACAGGTTCCAACCGACACAATATTTCTCTGAGGCCCTGTTATGAAAGATTCTCACTCAGTAAATTACACTGAGTCTAAGAACCTAATCAATACCTTTAATACCCTCACCGCAGATTAAGGGCTCACTTGATCAATATGTCTACAAAATGTGTACAAGATTTAATCAAGCATCCAGCAGTAATCTCATAAATAAACAACAGGCATCGCAGGGTGCAGAATTTCAGCGGTTATAGATCCGAACGATCCAGGTCAGGATAATGAGACTCACAACTAGCAAACCCTAATGGAACAACCAAACTCCGGACATCACTTTTAAATCTCTCATCATGTTTAGGAGGCAACATTGGCCAGCAATCCTCAAATTTATTAACCTCATCAGCAGTTCCAACCCCTAAAGTGCTCACTCGAAGCAGCTCTAGTTCTTCTGCTGTCAGAACAATCTAGCCGTTTTCTGTATGTAAGATGATTGTACTTAAAAATAGTTTAAAATGAGGCCCCAGGAGTCAGAGGCCAGACTGAAAGCACACCAGCATCAATAC
>CAAE01014479.1:121549-176583 GCA_000180735.1 Tetraodon nigroviridis | reverse complement strand
TGTGAAGCTGTGTGTCTGTTAGATGAAGGATTTCATGGACAGCTGATCATCATAATGATGATAGTGATTAAAAAAAAACTAGATATTTATAATACAGTTTTTAATATCGCTGCCAATTTTTTTGTTCCCTGTACAGACGGCCACTTATGAAGGTTTTTTTAGACACTGTGAAAACAACAGCTGCCTATTTGGACACTAGCTTTGCCTAGCTAGTTAACTAGCTTTTTACTGGCTTCCACAGATTTGACAATAATTTATATAATAAAGTTGTCAAAAAGGACACTGCAAAGCATATTCATAAGGGACGCCCCTGCTGGCCAACCAAAGGTATAGGAAAATGTAATTAGTTTTCTTGATATTTTGTATGTATTACATATAGTAATAATAATATTAATGATCATTAAATAATTATTTTCTATATAACACATCTAAAGGTATTACAGTTTATCATATCCACAATTTTTTGGTTGATAATCCTTATCTGGTTTGTGACCAGATAAGGATCAACCAAGTTTTTGAGCTCTCGAGTCTACTGTTCCAATTAAATGAGGTCAAGCACTTTCAGCCCAAAGCCAGGGGACACATTATCCTGTCAGAGACTTTTAAGTTGTCAATGTTTTCCATCTTGTTTTCCAGCATCATAATTCATTCACTTTCACTTCTTTTTGACTTTTATTCTTTTTTTTCTTTTTTTTTTTTACTTTGAACAGCTGGAGGTGAAAGATATCAAATTCAGGTCAGGCAGTCAGCCAGCCATCTTTCATACCCAACCTAGAGCAAGTGCAGTTTGTGCATCAGGAAACTTGTTTGGATGTTGACGGTTGCATCAACACTGTGCCTGGAATCATCCTAAATGCTAAATGGACTGAATTGCGTCGTTGTTAAAAGCACAAAATTTGTCAAAATGTGAGCATTTACATGCTAACCAGGGGTGGTAACAGATTTAAACATGCATTAAGTGCACTGTTAGCCAAGCATCACCAGCAGTTAGGCTTTTAGCGTAGTGCTCCAGGAAACTAATTCACACCACAGATCCTCACAGACTCTGACCTCTCACTCTGACCATTTTAGACAAAGGAGAAACATTTAGTCCAAAACCAACAAGGAGGATAATTCATGTTGTCGTGGCAACCAGAAATTCCAGCTTTTAGTTAAATTGATTTTAGCTTAGTTAGTCCTGGTTGTGTATGCTGTGTAGAGTACTGTGTAGATTACAGTCAAGTACATTTTAAACTCAGTAACAAATAGTTAAAAACATCAAAATAAGAAAAAGAGTTAGTGTTATTTACCTGAGGATTTTAGGCTGCAGCCTGGGTCATATGTGATCAAAAACTAAATTACAGAGGAGTCAGAGCCAAATAGGCTTTAAAGGTGATAATGGTATTCTGAAAAACAATTCCAAATGGACAGGCAGCCAGAGGCAGGAGGTTGCTATGGGCTGTATGATTATTTTAAAAACTTTTAGGAAGGCTCACTACTGTACTTGAACTATTTAAAAGTGGATCAGCAACCTCTGGGAGATCCAGCACAGAATAGAGATAGAAAAAAGAGCAGAAAATAGTACTATTGGAGCGGAGAAATCATTGAAAAAGAGTGTGTTTTTTTTCCACATATCTCAAAGCTTTGAAAAAAAATTACCTTACATTTGTGCGCTTCTACCTATTTTTGACATTTTAATCTCCTAGCTACGCTTCTTTGGATATCTAAAGAAAAAAATCAGCTGTTCATGAGAGTACAGGCACCATGGATGGAAGATAGATACATTTAATTTACACAATAAAATTGTAGAAAAGAAAAAATGCACAACATAATGCTTGTAATTGACAAAGATAAACAATTTCAATATCAACAGTGTGCCTATCACCACAGCAATGTGATTTGCTGAATATTTAATTCCAACGTTGTCTGTCTTCCTCTCCTGTCCCCGTCCATCCATTTGGTTTTCTTCCCTTTTGCTCAACCTGTTGTTGGCATGGCTTCATCCACCTTAAATTTAGCTCATCCCAGCCAGTTCACATCTACAGGACACTGAAGGGCGGACAGCCAACAACATGGCAGGAGTATGCTAAAAAACGGACGCATGCAAAAGCAGCCTAATTGCATTGGTACCTGCAGCTTAGCATCACCACCAAAATTACTTCTCTTTCCAACAAGTGCTCGAGCTGTCGTGTTATTCCCTCATGATGGCATGTTATAAACACCCCAACTCGCTTGGACATGGATGCAGCGTGCGTGTTTGTCACAACAAAATCACAAACGCAAATTGCTTTGGCGATCCAATCAGGAAGGTCATATTTGTGTTCCATCTCTCGCTTCATGGATGTTTGAGTGAAACGCCGCCTCACCATCGCTGGCAACATACTTTAACGTTTTTTTTTTTTGTTTTTTTTTAAAAAGACCGATTTAAATAGGGGTTTTATTTTATTGAGTATTAGAAATTATCAGAGCGAACCGTGAGACTGTTTCCTACATCTATGCATTTCTGCGGCATGTGAGGGGTGTGACACGGGTCAGGTGAGATAATGCACATGCACCATTTGTTTAAACCAGTTGAAACTTTTCCTCAGTGATTTATCCTCATCCTTTCATTGTCACCACATAGTCAATTAACCTTGACTGTCTCCACAGAAGCTGTAACCCTTTCTGAGTGTGATTCCTCCTTTACAACACGCGGAAGGTTATACATTTTCTTTAGCTTTCTCCGAGCCAGCTGTGTAGTGAGATAAGAGCAAAATATCTAAAAATAACCCCCTAATTCAGCGCTTGCTGTCATTCGGCGTTCTCCTTCCAGCCCTGATACAAACATCTTGAGTTAGCACGCTGCAAATACTTTAAGATAGCGTCACATCTGTCCTCTCTCTTGTCCATTTGCTTTTTGGACCGTTGTCTATTTGCCCGGTTTTTATTTGCACCTTCTCGCTCTTACATCCTGCTGTATTTCTCTTGTTTTGTGGTTAATTTCCGTCAATTCAATAAGCTTTGAAACAGAGATTAGCAAGGCATGGGCCATGGGGCCAGTTATGAAAACATAATGCAGGTATTTTAGGATATGGAGAGAGAATATTTCTTCTGGAACCTTTTTTGTATACAGGAGGCCCAACCCCACTGGTGTTCACCGGACTTTGGGCTTTATTAAGCGCAAATTAATTTTAAAACACAATGATTATCTTTCTGGCAAGAGTACACTTCGAACCAATTAGAGCTGGAAAGATAAAAACAGATTATAGAAAACAGGATGAAAAGAAAATTTAAAAAACCCCCAAAACACTGGAGTCCAGTGAGAGCAAAATTCAGTTCTGCCTTTTCAAGCTGATCTCTCAGAGGATGCTTAAGAGATTGTTCGTGGATGCCAAAACTGGTCTTTTTCCAGACGAATGTGCACTTAAATGAAGAAGCTAAATGAATGTTTTTGCAGGACGTTAGGATGGCGTCCAACATTTACAACTCTTACGTGTCAAAGGACAGCATTGCTGTTCTTCCTTCGTTACATATATGGACATCTTATATACATAAATCCTTATATTTAAGTATTTTATTTAAGTTATCTATGCAACTTCACCTAGAGTCAGTTGCAGACACCAGTCTCCTGCCAGGTATCTTGAACATTCTGTTACTTTTTGCCGCAGAAGAAAGTAAAAAAGAAGCATAGTCAAGCACAACTGAAATAAATATGAGTATTTCAGTAGATAAGCAGCATAAAATTATTTACATTTAAAATCAATCTGAACTGCACAGTGGGAAATGTTTCACACTTGTTTGTTTACATTCAGGGGTAGAAAGTAAGAACCTTTCGCTGGTGGCGACAGGAGGCACGAGGAGTTGCACCCTGAAACGAGGTGGAACAGACTCAGCTAATGGTGAGGAATTTATTCATGAGTGACCAAACTCCTGTAACTCCTGTTTCTCAAGCCGGTCACGCATCTCATGCCACACCATTAAAAAGCAAAAGTCTATTAATGGATGTGGAGACAGGAAACTGTTTTCAGCAACAGTTAAAAGCTGCTGCACATTACCTGCAAATTCCTAACCATCACGCAGATGGTGTAAAGACCGAGGAGAATTTAACAAGTAGAGAGTGCAGAGCCAGACCTGAGGTTAAAAAACATTTCAAAGCTGATTGCTAATCGCCAACAACTGCTGTTTGCACCAATAAACTTTTCTGTTTTTTCTACAAATGTGTTGCTTTACAGTTTCTTTACCCAGCAGGCTAATCACAGGTAACTACCCCTGCTAAAAGCTAACAGCATCGACCGTGTGCCAGTACTCCACGTAGGATTATTGAATTGTTTGTTACACAGAAAAATTCTTTCCTGCACATCCTGAATCATCAACTCTGTGGCTATAAAGGCGAGATGGTATAGATTACAGTGCTACAGGTCAACCACCTTCCCGCAGACTTGGCCTCGACCATCGACCAGAGCAGCATATTGATTTATATGTGAGTAGATTATTTGATGGGTAATTTCTCCACCGTTGCCACTTTTAAGTCATAGTTTACCAAAAGGACTATGCATGGCCGTGGCACGCGGGTATTAACCCTGTTCATTTAGCAGACCAATAAATGAAAAAGTAAGAGAAACACAGAAGAAGATGAGTGAAGAGATTGTTAAGCAGTCCAGAAACCACTATCTTCGCAAGTTTAATTCTTTTTAAATGAGTTAAGGTGTTAAATGGGTCCGCATTGGTGCCAAATTAAATTCCACTGGTATCATTAGAAAGACTTCCATTAAAGAGCTGCGTGATGGGGAAATCGTCACTAAGAGCATCCTGGCCCGTTAAATTAAGGCATATTTCTAATTTCCTACAACTGCACTTGTTTTGACCCCAAAGGTTCAGTTAAACACTTTAATATCACAAGATAGAATCTACCATACCACCAATCCCTAACCCCTGGCAATTTGTTTAATATAAATGATGACGGTAGTAAAACCATGCTCAATTATCAACCAAACCATAGAAGTTATTCGAAAATTAATTTGCACTCAAAACTCCTTCCCCCTGTTCTACTTTATCAGTTGTCTTCATTGGGGTAAACTAGCACGGAAGGAAAACGTTGCTCTAGCATACTTATCGATAAATCAAACAAATTAGGAGTCAAGATGTAACAGACCCCTCTGACAGGAGGACATTAAAACAGATACTCAGATATCGCGCATATTAAAAAAGGATGACTCAAAGAGAACACTGATTAACCACCAACACAAGAGACTTAGTTCTACTCGCTGGTAATGAATTCCTTAATACAGAGTTGGGAGTAATGCTAAGAGCACAGTTAAGAAAAGCTTTCATGGAAAAACTGGGTCCTTTTTCCGAGTATCGCCAAACTCAGTGAGGAAGACGCGCAGAAGGTGCTTCTCCTCATACATCAAAGTATTCACGAGGAACAGCTGGTAAACAAGACAAACACGGTTTATCGGCCCCTAACAGAAGCCAATATAGATACGGGACGTAAAAAGACACGTGTGCATGAGATAGTGTACGGTCTGAACGTGTGGGAACGAGTTGGCTGTTTTTCAGAATTAAAAAAATGTTCCCTTGCTGCCAGAAAAGCGATCAAAATGTGTTTGGACAGCCTAACCAGCTGATCACGCTGCATTTTTCTTATACTGACAATGCGGAGCAACACTGATGAAGGTGCCTGATTTAGCAGACTCCATCGTGGCTCCAGCGTGAAGAATTCCTGGAAAGTGGTTGGTTCTGTCTGTTTGCAACTGATGTTCTCCACATGGAGGGCCATTTTCCTCGCAGTTACTTGACACGTATGGAGATATTTCTGGTAGAGAGGTGCAATGTTGTCTACAGCAGTGCTGCTGTATTTGCATACAAATCAGCTAGCAACCATTTCAAGTCCTAGACTGTCATCACACAAAGGCAAACACATTTTTAGTTGAGCACCAGTCGCACGTTATGTGCAAAAGAATAGACACAATCATTTGTATGTGTGTAGGTTTGTGTTGTTGGGGTTAGGTATGGGCAGGATACGTTATCTCCTGATCAATCGAAAGCCTCAGATTTTTATTTTTAGAGAGGAATAATCTTTTCACATGCTCTGAATCTGACATACAGCTATAAAATGTGAGCAGCAACAAGAAACAACAACAGCACAAATGATTCACTAATGACAATAAAAGTAATAATTGATGAGAACAATAAGTGAGAATGCCGTTGAATAGATTGTGGACAGCATGACTCACAGACGTCTAGATAATAGTGCATAATAATGCATCATGAGACATATGGCTGGGGTTCTTGTCATTTTGTATTTTGTTATGGCGATTGAGTCATCTTTTTTTTCCTCAACCTTTTTTGCTCCTATGGAGCTGGGTCTGAGCTCGTACGATCTCGAGAAGAAGCCAAAAACCAAGTCGAGCAGCCGATCTGGTCCGAGTTGTCTGAGGGAGGTGTCGAGCCAAGAAGACAGAGGGGAACGAGCAAAGACTCTCTCAGAAGAAAGAAGCAGATTATATATAGCTGCTGATTAGGACAGAGATGGGAACATGACCTACATGCATAACAACATTTTTTTTCCCTCACTTTGTGCTACAGAACGAAGCCTCCGTCCAGGACCAGGACTCCACAACTGGGAGAATCACTCTAATTATAACACCAAAATCAGATTCCAATGCACACCTCATTAATATTTCTATCATTATTGAGTTAATAATACTTTTAAAGGTGTGGGAGAGTTGGGAAGAGTGGTGGGGTGCCACTCTTCCACGTCACCTTTTTCACATGGGTTTAAAAAAGTCTGCTTTCAACCGTTGTTCCAGGTTTACCCATGGAATTATGTCTGAACCAGAAAATTTCCTGTTACACAGGAACCAACCTGCGAATAGCTGCTCCCCTGAGAGCTTCAGTGGGGAATGAGGGGAGGAAGAGAGGAAGACAAGGGAGGGGAAAGGGCTTTCTCCATTCTCATCAATCTTTTGGATTCTGTCCCAGGGATGGTACTGAGGGTGCATCTAAGCGGCGGCGTGCAGCAGCCTCAGGCAGCAGCAGCTTTCATACGGATCCTTCGACCAGGCACCTGAGGCTGATCTAACAATCCTTTTTCCTGGACAGTGAAAACAGCTGATAATGCAGCGGGTCCGTCCCTTCTCTCCCTCATCTCTCTTAGTTCCAGCCCATTACCCAGATCTGCGCCGTGCTGCGCTGTCATCCAGCGGAGTGGCTCCAGCATAAAAAGAAAACCTAAAATAACGCCTGCGTGCGTAAGTGAGTGCGAATGCAACATCATGTCATACTTGACAGGCAACACGTTAGTGTCAGAGCTCGTTGTTGTCTCGGCTGTTTTGTCTTGTGCGCCGCTGCTGTTCCTGCAGAACTTTTTTACTTCTCTCAATTAGCACTTCTGCCTGAGTGTTTGTGTTTCTGCCAGAGGCTTCACGCAGACCGAGGACAGATGCTAACCAAACCGCTCAAAGCTGTCATTCCTGCTTTCTTTCTTTTTAACTATACACACATTTGATATTTAGTTTTGGTGGCAAGTATGTTGCAGCTACCATTCTAAGACTAAAGCAATAAAGATACTCGAGATAGAGGAAATGTTATTTTCAACTGATTTGTGGCCAAAAATTTAAATGGAATGCATTTTTAAAAGCACTTCTCTCACCATTTTCCTACTACAGAAAAGGAATAATGCTACAAGTCTTTCAGACACTGATGACAAATTAACCAATCAGGGTTTAGGACTAAGCATTTGTGCACCATGAGCGCAATTTCACAAGCTCCTCTGAGGTTTGACATCTTGCTCAAGGATACTTCAACATGTAGCAGGCAGAGGTCCGGGATCAAACCAAAGACCTTCGGATCACTGGAGCAACCACTCCAACACCAGAGAAAATAAAACACCCAGTTTTTGATCTCCCCCTCCCTCCCCTGGTTTTTAACCTGCACTGACAGATGGAGTGGTGTTGACCTGTGCACCCCAGCTCGCATCCTTTCGGCAGGTGAAATGACAGACCTGCCGCTTCAAACCGCAAATACAGCTGATTGTAACAGCCACCGTCACCAGTCTGCTGTTCGTGCTTACGGGCTGTTTTGAATGGATCTAGAGATAAAAAAAGAGGCTGAAAGAGTTTATAGTGATTTCTTGCGACATTCTGGGGTTTTCTATACTGCAGACGAGAGAATAATAGCTTGGATTTGGAGAAAAATACATGTAACCGTGTGAGGAGGGAAAGGATTCTACGCTTCTGCTCTGACAAAATGATTGCAAAAGGTTGGAACATGCTTGAAATAACAGTTTCCCTGCTGGAAAATAACCGCCTTTGTTTTTGCGGTGAGGATTACTGGAGTTGCAGACAGGCTCTCGGCGCCCCTGCACATTGTGCCTCGGACATAATAGCTTCACACTCAGTCTCATTGTTCGGGGTTGACAATTTCCATAGCGCGTTCACCTTGGCATTTTCATCTGCTTCATGCGCCACCCCAAATATCCTTTACAGAATACTCAAATACTCGCAAACAAAACACGTCAAAATACCGCAGTTCAGAAGAGGTCAGGCAGCCTTTTCACGCAGACACAATATGAAAAAGAAAAACTTTTAGAAAATATATATCTTTTGTCCTAAATCTGTATCCTGATTTTTTTTTTTTACATTTGTGACTTTGGGACACTAAAAACACATTTACAACCCGACACTAAGAGTCCTGGACGTTCACAGGAAAGAAAAGGTGCATACTCAGGCATATTATTCCAAGACAACACAGTCTGTTCTTTTACCCCTAAAGCTTTTAAACGCTGCATAGAAAAGTACTTCTACAGTATTAAATTACTTTAACAGAAAATGAACAACGTAATGAACAATTACTTCCAAAACCACTCAACAGATTTTCAAATACCTCCCAGAAGCTTCATAATAACACACAGGAATCATCTGAATATGACCTGCCTTCTCGTAGCAGCAAAGACTGAGAAATTGTCCCTAAACACTTCTTTGTGATCACACTCATCTTCTCTAGAAACGCGCAGCTGCTTTTGCTGCCTTGAATTAAATTTTCCGTGATTCCATTTATTTTCAAATGTCACTTCTGCATTTGCATGCACGGTGCTATCTGCAAAGAAGGTAAGCAAAATCAGACTTTAAAGTAAATGTGTGACTCTTCTTGCTCCACGATTTTATAATGGAGTCTTTCACTCAGATTAACTTTGGAGCCGTGCTGCTCATGACTCTGCATCTCAGCGAGCGGGTGTGAAAGACTAAGAGCACAGTTGAATTGTAATAAAGGTGACGGAGGAGCTCTCATGGGGCAGCCCGCCTCCAGGCAACTGGGTGGAGACATTAGACTTTATAATGACACAGGCGGATGACAAACCGCCCGATTGTAGCAGAAAATTTAATTCCTAGCGAGGCAGTTTCCCGCCTAGCACACAAACTATAAATCCACCATTTCTGGCTGCATTTGGGAGAAAATTAGATCAAACTGCACCACTGTGAGCTGAGCAGCATAGTTGTTTTGGGTCAAACAAGTGGTCGTGCAGGGAACCTTGTCAGAAGGCTAAATTCTGTTCTGCGTAAACTGAGGACAGTACGCATGTGCATGTGGCACATCTGGGCGTCTCTGTGACGCTCAGCTGTATGTGTTCAGTGATGTGGGAGGCCAGACGAAATGCCACAAGCGTCTGGGAGCTGGGTTGGATGCGGCACCCCTCCTTCAAATAAGCTGCGGCATACTCAAGCATGAAGGAAGCCTGTCTTCAAAGGGGTGTTTCTCAGTTCTCAACTGTTATTTTTGCTCATCAGGAGACAAAAACTGAACAAGAGTCTGTGTTTTCCTGAGAAACTGCTTGAATTCTCTGGCAAATTTAGGTGCAACAACTCCAAACCAAAGATGCTCAAATAGGTGCACGCTTCTGATTGTTTTTACCTGTGGAAGGGGGGGGGGGGGGGGGGGGGGGGGGCCTTTTTTTTTCACCCCCCCCCTTTTTTTTAAAATAAAAAATTTTTTCAAAAAAAAACCGGGGATTTTTTTTATTTTTTTTGAAAAATATATTTTAAAAAAAAAAAAAAAAAGGGGGGAAGAATTTTTTTTTAAAATTTTTGGGGGGGCGAAAAGGGGAAAACAAAAAAGGGGGAAATTTTTTGGATTTTTAAAAGGGGGGAAAAAAAAAGGCCTGGGTAAAATTTAGCCCACAGTATTTGAGTTTATATTACATTTTTTCAATGAAATATTGGGGGGGTCAGATTTGACCTGGTACTCACCCCAGTGTTGTCATAGTCACAATAGTGTACCAGAAGGAAGCCGGGATACTGGTGAACTTGCTGGAGCTGGATCCTTTCTCCGCGTAGAACATGACGGTGGCGAAGATGATGATGGCCATGGTGAGGGAGAAGAGCAGGAAGCCCAGCTCCGAGGCGCAGCTTCTTGAGCGTGTAGCCCAGGATGCGCAGGCCCTGCGAGTGGCGGGAGAACTTGAAGATGCGGAAGACGCGGAAGACGCGCAGCGTGACGAAAGCGCCGCTCACGTCCTCGTTGTTGGTCATCACCAAGCCAATGTAGTAGGGCAGGATGGCCATCACGTCAATGATGCTCATCACCGAGCGCATAAAGCGGTAACGGCTAGGCGCGGCGAACAGGCGCATCAGGTACTCCACTGTGAAGATCATCACGCAGGCCGTGTCCATGCAGAAGAACGCCACCGTGTAGCGCTCTCCACACGGCACGTCTTTCTCATTGGCCGTAGAACCGCAGGGCACCGTCTCCACCACGTTGGTGATGACCGACATGGCGATGAAGAAACCTGTGACGTAATAGAAGACCAGGGCCATGGTGGAGGTGTGGGGGTTCTCAAAGGCGCGCCACATGGTCTGCCTGAAGTTCATGTTGGGGAGCTTCTGGTCCTTGTTCTCCTCCTGATCATCCTGCAGCCGCTCTAAATTCTCCCTCTTCCTGTCCTTGTACTCTTCGTAGCAGCAGTCGCCGATGAGCTCTGGGATGATGCCGAAGAATGTCAGCTCGTCATCATAAGCTGAGATGCACTCGTGGCGAGGGTAGTGGAGCTTGCCCGTCCGGTAGAAGTTGAGGATGCTCCTGAAGGCATCGGGATCCCGGTCAAAGAAGTACTCCTTGCTCTCCTCGTTAAAAAAGAAGTCTTTCTCAGAGCTGCCGAGCAAGGTGTCGGGGTAGCGATCCAGCGTGGTTCTCCAGGTCTGGAAGCGGCGTCCGCTGACGTTGAGGACGATCAGCTCATCTTGCCTCTTTCGGTTGTCCCTCGGTGCAACAGGCATGGGACAGTTGGCAACAGGCATCCAGCCAATGGCTGCTGCCCGGGCAAATGGGAGCCAAGCGGCTACTCCCGTCGCCATTGTGAAGCAGAGTCTTCAGAGCAGGAGGCTGTTCCCAGAATCAACAGACATCTGAGGAACAAGCGGCATCAAAAAGAGGAAAGAAACAGCTCTGAAAATAGCAGCATGGACTTTTAACAGAAATAGCAGGTTTGGTAAAAACAACACAGAGGTCCTTTTATTAAAGCACGCAGAGAAGCCGAAGTTGGGGTCTGTTTAAACTGAAGGTGAATTAAAGTTTCTAACTTCTGCAGAGTTACAAACTCCATCCTGATACCAGACGGTCAGTTAAGTAAATGGGCTATAACTACTAATAAACCCAGTGAGTTCAGTTTACTGGTTTCAGTAATAAAGAAAAGGGAGGACTCCCCCTAACCTGTTGAATCACAAAACCAGAAGGAAGACACATCTGCTGCGCATATGCAAAAAAGGACATTAGAACGTCACCTCACCATGACAAAACTACAATTTCCGCAGTGTTTAAATGAATATTAATATCGTCTTCAGCACATCTGAAATCACACGAACGCGGTCCCGCATACGAGAAACATCTGTCCGCCTTTCTGATCGTGGCTGAAGTCAAAACTGGATCTCGCCGCAGACTTACCGACAAAAGTAACGGTGGGAGGACAAAATCCCAACTTTTCTCCTGCAGAATGGGGGATTTCTTTAGGATGGATCGACTCCTCAAACGCACGTGTGCGGGGAGCAGCTCGGATCCATCCGGCGGGATGAGGCAGTCAGCGGCGCTCGACGGTTCCGGCACCCAGCGGAGCGCAGCAATAACGCGGCTGATGGAGCCCGAATTACGCCCGCTTGACGGAGCCGCATAAAGAAGACACAGGTGCTGAAGTGGGTCTGACGTCCTCAGATTGTAATTTACATCGTGGCCTCCCTTTGTTTTTGCTCTCTACCTCAGGATTTTTTGAAGTGAAATGCGCCGAAGAGGAGAAACGCGCCTCCTTTTCTCCATCAGTAAAATGTGCGTGTCTTTCACTGTGTCAGCTCCAGCCCTCCTTCCCTCTTCATCATCTTACTGTCATAATGTGACAAAGCTACATTTAGTCAAACATCGGAGCTCGAAGAGACATTAGTCTTTTTTGAATTTTGATTTTATTCATTGCAACACTCTGTAACAAGAATCTGCTTGCAGAGGCTTTAAATGCATCACTATTAAACTTCATGTGGCCCAGTGGGCAGAAATGATATTTAACACTTATATTTGTTCCATCTAACTGCCCTTATTGTATAATGATTTATAAAAGAAGACTCTGAGAGTAAATATGTCTCTATAGGCATGAATCAGAATGCTCTAAACATTTTAACAGCGTTCCTTCAGTAGAGATGGGATTTTGGCTTTTCTTTAACAAAAGTGATCTTAACACATACTGCAGACAGCTAATCAGCCACAACCAAAGTGCCTGAACTGCAAGGAGCTTCACCAGATGTGAAGAGAGTAATCAACATCTGGCCATTAGCAAATACTGCAGTAGTAGTACTTCTTTGTTATTCCTGAAAACTGAGTACAAATTTACAAAAGAAATTAGGTAAAGTACAGCGTATGAATATGTCATGTATGGTTATTAATGCCTGGTAAAAACCATCATTAAGACCACCACTAAAGGCAAAAACTTGATTCATTAGTGTGGAATTTTAATAATTACATTTTTTTTAAAAAAGGAAAATGTGCCTGTATAAAAAGCAGTTTTTTGTAGCTTTATTATTTCACGAAACAAAAAAGTGGATTTTCTAAAATAAATAATGCCTTAAAAGTTGAAAAAGGGCAAACCAACTGAAAAAGTCCTGCCTCATGCTCTTGGCCTAACTTTTGACCTGTGCCTGCACTTTTTGTGTGTTTTTGCTGAATTTCCGAGCAATAGCTACACAGAGTGTGATCAGAGGTTCATCATTTCACCAAAAAATGATAGAAAAATAGATAAAAAATGGATCACAGAGGAAAAAATAGAAAAGATCTCCTGCAGATTAACGATCAAGATGTCAAAGTTGTAGAGCAGCACAGATATCTTGGCACTGCTAATGATAAGAGAGTTCTGGAATGCCAGAAGAAGCAGGCTGTGAGGTACAAGTGGCACGCAGAAAAATAGAAAAAAAGGAATCCTCTTAAATGACCTCTAACCCGATCAAGGTCAGATGGAGAGTCTGTTTTGGTCAGTCTGAGTTACCCCTAAAGGCTTGAGTTTACGCTGCACCTGTCTCATCCAAAATGGGGAACTATCTTGTCGACTGCAAGAAATCAAAACAAAAAAACGCTCTTCTTTTCCTCTCTTCTTTTCTCTTCTTTTTTGAACAGAATGCAAATGTGTGCACCTTAAAGGCTTTTTGAGTTTTGCCTAGTCATGGATAAAAACCTCCACAAAAATAAAAATCCTTTAACAGTAATTTTTGGCAAACACGGCATTGTCATCAAACGGAGAAGAGACTAGCGTGGGTGTCAAAGGAAGCCCTGCAGAGCCTCATCATCAGAGAGGAAGAAGCCCCACAGGCTCTTCCTCCCATCTCTCGCTTCAATCCCGGCAGCACGGTCTGTACAGGCACCTCAGGGGACTGATGTGGCTTGATGAAGAGGCCCTTTGAGTGGATGGTCTTGTGTATGGCCATGTGGGAGAGAGGGAGAGAGGTGGGACAGAAAGGCTATTGATGGTGTCCCATACATCAGATATTTTGAAGTTCTGGAACATAGTGTGGAATATTCATAAGGGGAGCCTGAATATTCTTTTAAGTTGCATTTTACATATAGTAGAACTTTTTTCACTGGTGGCTTTGGGAGCACAGGGAAGGCAAAATGTAGTTGTTTTTTTTTTTTTCTCTCTTATTCCTGTCAGTATGTGTCCATTGTGATGTGACAACAAGGTGCAAATCCTTGATTTCATTAGCTCCTGGCTGAAAATCTGTGCTTAAAGGAACTCCATGCTGTGGGTTTTTTGCAGTCTCATCCTTTTTAATTTGTCAAATGCCACCAGACCCTCCCCCTCAGCCTGCAGTGCATCATTTGTCCTAATTTTACTCTTTTTGCGAGACGTACTCCAGCCCCTGAGGTGACAGCGGAACATGCAGATTTCTGCAGCACCTTGCATTAGGGGGCCACAATCAAGCGCTCGGGTATTAAAGAAAGAAGGATAGCTGCGAAAAAAAATAAATAAAGAGGCCACCAACTGCTTTCCCAATTAACTCTACAACTGCTGTTCTATCTGTCTTTAACTAATATGCAGTAGTGTATCTATCTATCTAGTCTATCTATCTATCTATCTATCTATCTATCTATCTATCTATCTATCTATCTATCTATCTATCTATCTATCTATCTATCTATCTATCTATCTTCTGTCTGTCTGTCTGCCTTGTATGGAACAGCTGCTGTTGTCAGGCTCCACAGCATCTGCTTGAAAGATAACTTTCAGTTGGCTGTCCTGCACCTGGGGCCTGCTGGGAGATGAAGGTCACAACTAAAGATGAAAACATAAAAAACAAAAGCCGTATGTGGGGTTCCTCTGCTGTTTCTTGGAGCCAGCTCTCATTTATGAATTAGACCTAATATTTCCTTCCCTGTCCTTCTTCCATTTTATTTAGGGTTACATCCATTTTTGCCTGGTAATCATCTTCAGTGGATTTTTGGTCACATGAACAAACATTTCTTTTCACTTTGTTCAAGCTACATTAAAAAAAGCATACAACATGGTTTATTTTGTAAAGGAACTGATTTAACTGAGGTGGGTCCTTTTGATTTCTGGTAAATTTCTGATTAGAGTTCTGACCCACCAGTCACCTGAGGCCAGCATAATTAGCAAATCCATAGATTTTTACCGTCAAATATAAAACAATTTGATTAAGAAAAGCACTTGGAGAGTGCAGACCTCCACCAAGCAGCTCATATTCTTGTCAACACATAAACAAACTAACAGGCAGACAGACAGACAATGACAAAACAATGTCCCAAGACATTAAAAAATGTGTGGTTTTTTTTTTTTTGAGACAATCACAAAAATAAAAACTTTATACTATCAAATATTTGACATTCACAAGGTGATCAGGATAGATGGTGGTGACATATTGATAGTGCCCCTCCCCAAACTAACCTTTCTCAAAGTATTTAAAATCCAGAATTATGAGATACTAAAACTCTGTTCCCCCCAGTGTAGTAATTACTATGCATGCAATGTATCTCATAACCTAAAAGGGCTCTGGCAAACGTGTGATTTAAAAAACTTAGTGCCAAAAAGCCGTTTAATAAATATACCAACAGTGAAGGGTTTGGTTTGATCTCCTTTTTCATCAGCCCCTCAATTATACATTCATGAGCTAAACATACTGTCTTACTTTAATTCAAGGGGACAGCTGCTGGAATCAGCTTCAGTAATCTTAGCGGATTCAGAGTAAAGAGAGAAAAAAGGGAAAGAGGAGATGCAGCAGCCAGGAAAAGGAAGGCATGGTAATGAGGTGCCACAGGTGTAGTCAGAACATCGATTGAGCAGGAACAGCTGGAGCAGTGGTGCACACGGAGAAAACGAGCGAGAAACGTGTGGGGAAAAAAGGGACAGTGACGTCTGCATTATCATTCATATGGAAGAAACACATGTGTTGACTTAAAATGGGAAAACAAACAAACCATGAACAGATAGATCCTGGGGAAACTACTGGAGTCTGATGGATTTGGTTGACTGTTTATGCATAAGGCATTTCTAAAACGTGCTCACTCGCTCAGGTGAGATGAGAGCGAGCCACACCGGATCAGCCTTAAGGCTCAGTTCAGCTCTGTAAAACAACTTTAAGAGCCTCAAAGAAGCCAGCTGGCCTTAAACGGAGTCTTTTGAAGACTTGCATTTCCACATAAGAAATGAAAATTATCCATTTAGATGTAATATCCAGTAGTGTAGAAACACATTTTGACAAAAATCTAGAGGAAAAAAAACAGTAAGAAAGCAGGCAGGCACTCTGACTTTACAAAAATATGTCTTTTTATCCATTTGCAAAGGTAGCATCATCATCCTCAAACTTTGTCACTCTCTGTATGGACCTGGATTCCATGGTTTAATGTTTTGAATTTTATCACACTCCTGTGTTACGTGAGCTTTCATGTGACCTTCAGTAATTTGGGAAATACTAGCGGTGCATGTTCCTGTTTAAAAAATTTTGAGTTGATTTTAAATTGAAGCAGTATCTTCTTAGACTATTCTATATAAAAATAATGCATGCAGAAAAAAAAGTATTTGCCATTGTTTTTGCCATACACCGGACACACTGGACTCCACACGTGCGGTTATTTGTGGTCTGTACCGCAGGTGTTACCCTCCCATGTAACGATTTCCCAACATTAGCTGCCTCATTTGCTAGCTTTTCCTGCTTGTGCTGCAACCAGTGAGGAGGGAAATCAACTCACGTTTAAATGTACACGAGAAAAAGAAAAAAAAAAACTTGCTGGCCTCTCATTTCCAGTAGGTCATTGTTAAAATGCAATAGGTGTTCCTTCATATGTGGTCCAGTCCACTATTGTGATTTCCAATCAGAGGGTGGAGCCAGGAGATTACAGTGGTCCAGACCAAAGTGGCTCTCAAGATGCAGAGTAAGAGCAGATGAAAGCAACCCAGCGGCTGCTTTTCTCCTCAAAACAACAAAGAAGCAACAGCTTCTCTGCACAGTCGTGCTCAGCACTTCTCTGCTCAACTAGGGTTAAAATAAAGAAGCTGCAGAGCTCAGTATCACAGAACTTGGTCCAAGTATCCATTTACTTTCTTTCTGCGTAAAAGAGAACTTTAGCTTTAGCAAGATCAGTTGAATCTCCAAGTTTTTTTAATTCCGCATGGACAGAAAAACAGGTTCATTCAGAAAATGAATGACTTTCATTTGTCTCTACACCAATAAAAGTGCGTATTAGTGTGAATATTTCATTTTAATTTTTTAATTTCTTTTCTTCTTGTGTAATAGCTTTGTGATGAGAGAGGCTTGGATCCCCTGTCCAAGTGCAGAGGTATGTCTCTACATCTTTACACGTCTTTTTTCTTGAAGGATGGCGTCTCCTTCACTGATAAAGGCTGGAGCTTCAGTGGCATTTCTATCAGTCAGGAGAAACTTTTTTTTAATTTCATTCAGTCTTTCTGTTGTTCAGTTGTGAATTGTTGACAACGATCATTATAATAGTCGTCTTTGTGCTGTGATGATGCTTGAAAGCAGCTATTTGTTTGTCTGTTATTAACATGAATGTATTTAAGTACTAATATGACTGGAGCACACACACACACACACACACACACACACACACACACACACACACACACACACACTGCACCATAACCCCCATATCATATTTCTCGATATTCCTAAAACTGAATTGATGATATCATTAAATCCAATTTTCTTTGGCTATTATTATACCTCATTTATAAAATCTCTGACACTAAACTTATTCTGGGGCTTTAATTTCCAACTCAATTAGATTAGACTGAAGTATGACTGAGTATTTAAAATTTTGGTGGCAGTGGGATTCGGACATTTTTGGCAAGGTCCAATTTCCTGCCTGCCGGCCAAAAGTGCATGTGGGAAAATACCTAGGCCAACTATTTGGGGCGTTTTCAGTTGCTATCCCTCCACAGTCACTTCAGATCAAGAATTCCTTTTTTAAAGCTGTTCCCTACTTTTTTTTTACTGATGGAAACAGCAGAACTTGGGTCTGAAGAGTCTGAAGGGTCTGGAGGATCACTGGTGGGGCTGAGGCTTGTTTCCAGCACTGAAAGAGATCACTGCTCTTAAGACATGGGCATAAAAACAACAATCAGCCCGTAAATGCTCTGATCTCAGTCTTTGAATTAATTAATCTGAGTGTATTGAAGATAAATCCAAAAGTTAACGGAGCTCTGTACGAACAATCAAAGCTGCAGTTTTACATCAGATGACAAATTAAGTCATTTGCAGGCAGAATTGATGAGTTTTTGCTGGAGTCCAGCTCCAGATTAGCTATTTAGGATATACTGTAGTATACTGCTCTTTATGTTGAGGTCAAAACATCTTATCATGCTCTTAATCCAAGATTAGTTTACTGCAGGCTGAACATTTTGAATGTGAAGAAAGAAAAAGAGAATATCTATTTAGGTATTACTGCATGCTGCTCGTCCTCCTTATGGCGAAATTCCAAAGTATTTGCAGAGATTTAGCTCTTTTTTTCTCCAAGAATACACCTGCAAATCCTCCCAGATAGATTTCTGTTAGAGCGAGGCTTTGAAAGCCCTCTTTGTCCTCACGACTCACTAATGCCAACGTTACAGACAGATACAAGTGTATTTTAAGTTTGGCTTTCACATGATTATTACCCTGCCATGCCATGCCCTGAACAACACACACACACACACACACACACACACACACACACTTACAACCACGTTTTAGAATTCCCACTGTGTTTTGTTGTTTAACATATACCATGTGCAGGAACGGTTACCTGGGTACTAAGATCAGAGAAAGATCTCTTCTTTTGTCCACAGGTCTATGAAAGGTTTATCTGCTAAGTCTGCCTTAGTGCAAAGGGGTGTACTCGTACTCTTTGTAATGCAGCACACACTTTAAAGTAACCACTAATGTTGTGCCACGGCCAGAGCTTGGCGTTGTTGTCCGAACTAAAGCAGTTTCTGCTGTGTCTTATCTGACAGTGTTGCTAATATTTGTGATTTAAAAGCTATATTCATCTTGTCTTCAGCGTATGCAGGCAGCTACCAGCTGATGAGTCAATGACCGGCTGAATTATTTTCTTCATGAAAAGTGTCTTTTAGTGGCCTCCGTAGCCTTTAATGTTATCTAAACGTGCAAAGCAGGAGCAGATGAGAAATGATAAATGACCTTTGCTGAGCTCAATAACCTTTGTTTCTACCGTGAAAAGGATAATCTGATTCATTTTTCATAACAGTCGTATAAAGCGTGCATATCCATTAGCTCCCGTTTGCATTATCACTATGTAGAATTGGTTGAAAAGCTTGTTTTATCTCTCCCACAGCTTTTTAAAAAAATAAATAAATAAAACATCTGTCCTCAATATCCATCATTAAAATTCACACCACATATTCATTACAGTGCACAGACACAAGGAATTAGACTTTGGGAGAGTGTAGAAGCCATTATGTGATGAAATTACCATTCATAATGTTGCTATCTGGTGGGGTTTTTTTTGTTTTTTTTTTGGATGGATAAATGGATGGCTGAATGGACAAACAGACGGCCTCGCTCGACAAAGGTTTTCATGTATTTTCAAATACCTATTCAGGCAAAAAGGATGGACAGTTTTTTCAGCCCGACATGCTTTTGTGTGTGATGTTTTATTCTTCTTATTTAACAGTCAAACTCAGGGTGCAGATAAATCACACAGACCAGATCTCTGTTTGCTTCTCTTCTCTTTTAAGCTCAGGATTTGTAGGAGGCTCCATTTTCCCCCAAAGCAGGATATCATTTGTCTGAGCACCCAGGCTTCCTTTTGTCTCCAGCATAAACTTGATTGGTGATCTGATTTTTTCATTAATCCGGTTGATTCTTCAGTCAACAAGCGCTCAAGAAACCAGGACGAGTTGTTTTGTTTGAAGAACAGAGCAGAGTTTTAACAAATCCAGATGGTGTTTTTTTACATCAGAACAATGACCACATGAGGCCCAAGAATGGCTCAATTTCAAATTCCACGTGCGGAGGCATCATTGACAGATCCAACCCTGGAGATATGCAAATGGAAAACCAGCACTGCGTCAAGGTCAAGCCCGCGGGCGATTTACATTTAACTCAGCCAGTAGTGAAACAAATCAATTTCCCAGCCTTTAAACTGGTGAATAGCCAGACACGTTCAATCAGGTGAGATCAGCAGGAGCCGTGCTGGCGTTCCCGACAGACTGGCTCGCTGAGGTGGATTGAGAGGGTGCATCTTCCTGCTGTACTGCATCTCTCCTCCGCGTGAGGAACAGGACGCCAAAAAGGTGATCCCCTCCCCCATTCTCCTGTTGACGCTGCCGCGCTGCATCACTGCTTTATGTGCACAAAGGAGCACCAGGTGTGGCAAAGTATTCATGACTGGGGTAGGATGGGATCAAATTAGAATGTGGGAAAGAGTGGATTATTTTTGCTTTTTTTGCCTTTTTTTGCTGTCTGTTTATTCACGTTTGATTGGTCCCAGGTGTTGGGGTTAAGTATGTCTCTTTTACTGCGAGGCGTATAGGTGGAATTTAGGGGAGGTGCTGTGGGATGGAGGTGATGTGATGGTGTGAGGGGGTCCTGGTGATGATACAGGTGATTGACTTCTATTGAGGGACATGGAAAAAAGTTAAGGATTGATGTGGATAAAAACTAAAATAATAAAGGCCGCTGACAAAGCAGTTTTACGTTCTACATGTGCACGGCTGCATAAAAATGAATGATATCAAATTACTTTTCAATAATCATTTCACTAAGTTCCAACCCACTAAAGTGTTGTTATGTATTGTTGGAGCTAACATTTTCTAAGTAGGCTGTACCCTTCTAAGCTCCCAGGACCCAGTAAATCATAAGCAAGAACAGCGCAGGATGGAAGCGAGGACACAGATTTTCCACAGCAGCCAGTCAGCACAAAGAACAGTTTAATTGAAGGGCTTTAAATAGAGAATCTCTATTAAGGCTAAAGAGACTCCTAGAAGAGGGAACCTGTCATGTGGGAGGATTCTCTGACTTTGCGCTTTAGGTAGTAGCCAGAAACAGCCGAATGAGGAAAAAACAGGAACGCAATTACGCAACAACACAAAGATGCTACACATGATGTTGTCATATGTGGTTGTGTTTGTATGTTAGTGTACAGGTAGTGCAGACGAGTACATTATGTCTTGTAAATACCTGTTATATGTACTTGTGTTCCCTGCTTTCCATCAGCACTTTTGTTTGCATGCCTCTGTAACTAGTGATTATGGCTGAACTGAGAAGCCATTTACAGTAGAGTTGTGTTTTCTCCCAGCATTTGCAGACAAATGCTTTACAGGCAGCCGCCCGCCCCAGGGCTGGAATTGGTTGTGGGAGGATTGCCCCCTACTGGCGGCTTTGGGCGCCGCAGGACGGGTTTGGTCCTGCAGTTCCGGTGGTCCTGGATTGTTCTGGATTATCGGGTTGGCACAGTGAGTGTGATTACCGGAGGTTAACGGCTCACAGCTGACAGCAGCCCAGCTGTGTCTCTTTAAAGCGAGCAAAAGCAGCACCACAACTTGCTGATGGTCTTTCTGCTGCTCGCAGCCGAAAGCTTCTGATTTCCCAGGCGGGTCGACCCTGATATTCTGGACGTCAGCTCGCAGGTCTGGTGCTGACGCTGCCGCCAGGTGGCAGCCAGCAATGCTGCGAACAGGGATACTTGATTAGTCCTCTGAGAGACTAACGCGCACAAAGAGTGAGAAGAAGTTGTTTGTATAGATGAAAAATGATAATGAACTAGTTGTCAAAAGAAAACCAAATAACCTGCTGTAAACCAACAGCAAAGGTTGAATTACTGTCATGAGAGGTTGTATTGCCAGTATCCAAAATCTTACATAACACCATCTCTGTTTATGGTCCACTCCGTCGAACTATACATACCAAATTAAAGTCACAATTTATTTATTGAAACAAGCAAACAAATCAGAACAGCTAATTTTGAATAATTCCGTGACAATGATAAAGCCTTAGGAGGCAGTATGTTAAAAAATACCAAACAAAGAAATCCAGCAAAAACTCCAAGAGGTGGGACGTAAGTTTCCTTTCCTCTTTCCTTCCCAATCCTAAGATCCTATTGGTCAGAGGCCAGCCCCCTGCCTCTTCCTATTGGCTGACGCTGCTGTCCGTCAGAACAGTGCGGAGACGTTCGCTGTTCCGCTGCGTTGGGACTAAATCAAGTGAGACAAATTTTCTGACAGGAAAAAAGTTAATGCTGGAGCTTTTCAAGCCCTCAGAGGGACCCATGAAGGTAAGGAGACAAAGACTCATTTGTTTCTGTTGTTTTGTTCAAGTTGGCCGCTGTTGGTCCGCCTTGGTTACAAAAAAAGAGGAAAAGGGAAGGAAAGTGCGAGTTTAGTCGGATCTTCGGCCGGATCCTCCAGACTGTCTCTTCTAATGTCAAAATGTTCTCTGCTTTTTCTCTGAATCAAATATCCGATCGGAAACGTTAGTGTGGCTGGGATCAGCCGCATCCATGTGCATCGGTATGTACCGAGCTGAGTAATGTGGCCTAGTTTACTGCAAAATATCACTCCCGAATCCGATTGGGCATCCAAACATACTGCAAATGGGAAAAAAAGACATAAAAGTACTAGGACAGAGGACGAGAACAGACTAGTAACGTGCATACATCTGCTCCAGCGAGACTCATTCTATGTGGCCTGTCTGTGGGATGTTTTTATTTTTTTATCAACATCATCCCTCTTTCTCCAGCCAAACTACCTCGAAGAGGACGTGAAAGGAGACACCAGGCTGATTTAAACCAAACGGATGTTTTATCTTATTTGCTGTTATTCAGCCAGAGCATTGGGCTGTTGGAATCGGCCAGTCTCTTTCCCACTGCTGTACCTGAGGTACATGCAGCTGCTCCAGACCGGGGGCCCTTGAGCAAGGCACTCTCTTCAGTAAAGCTGCCTGTGTGTTTGTATTGGGTTAACGGTGCAGATCAGGCACACGGCTGACCTGGCTTAAAACAAGCACAGCTCAAAGGATTACGGACGCTTTGGTGGTCGGAAGTGAAGTGGCAGGGAACGTGTGGGAATATTTGTGCTTCCCATGCTGTCGCCCGGCTCTCGTTCACCCCCACGGTCACGTCTCTCAACTGCAGCAGGGGCACAACATGAAGACACAAACAAAGCATGGTGGCGCACGGTGGCCCCCGCTGTCAGAGGCCTTTTTTATGACTGCTTCTCGGTGATTACAGCCGCCCGTGAAATTAGCAGGCAGGCCTGTAAAACCTAAAGCAAAGGAGGTGTGCAGGCTGGAGTTTAATTAGCATTTTAACCCTGTGGCTAAGCCGCAGACCATGAGATCTGGTGCAGGCAGCGTTCAAACAGTGTGCTTTCACTGTAAACGGTTGACGCCGCTGCTGGAGGAATCGCGCTCTTTCAAAGCCCAATCCTCGATATTTAGTTTATTTAAAGAAGAACTTGATATCACTGGATGATATTCTTTTGGCCTCTCCTTTCTCTGTTCCTGTTGGTTCTCCACGAGGTTCAAGGTTCCCACTGTGCTAGCTACTAGCTTACAGAGGCCACCCTCTTCCGAATGTCTTCATTAGGCGGAAAACTGACTTGTTGATGCTGGAAGGAAGTTTGGTGAACATTTGTTGCATTTTAAGGCAGAGGATATTTGGTGATGACTCAGGCGGGAGTTGCAGCGCTGCGCCCTCATCTTCCCACACATCTGACAGACGTAACGCGGCGTGGAAACAGCAGCGGCTCTGATCTCTTTTCAAAGAGAAGGAGTACAGTTGGATGTTTGAGACGCAGCCACTGTAGGGTTGGTGTGTGTGTGTGTGTGTGTGTGTGTGTGTGTGTGTGTGTGTGTGTGTGTGTGTGTGTGTGTGTGTGTGTGTGTGACGGTTACACAGCTGTGGAGAATTAGAGTGCAGAGAAATTTCAAAGAGACCGCATCACATGTCCGGAGCAAAACAGCCGACGGTCATTGCGTCTGTGATGTTGAGGAACGCGGTGTAAATCAAAACAAAGCACCCTTTTTTTTTGTAATTTGATTGACAGCATCTAAGTTCTTTTCCTCACTCTTTCCTCCGTCCTCGCAGTCCAACATGAATATGGAGAGCCTGTCCAAATCAGAGCTGCTGATGCTTTTCAGCATCCTGGAGGGGGAACTGGAGGCCCGGGACCTGGTCATCGATGCCCTTAAGGTACCCAGAACTCTTCAGATCAAATCTTCTCTGCTCAAGTACTGTCCTTCTGTAATTGCTTTCTGCCAAGACAAGTCAGTAGAGCAGAGCTCCATCATCTAAAGAGCTTCATCATTTGCCTGCCGTTAGTTTGGGTGTGTATTAGATGCTTTCCAGTCTGGTCATGATGGAGGATCAGACACCGTTTTTGACAGTGAGGTTTGGGCTGAGAACCAGCCACCTGGACCCCACACCTGAACAGGTCGGTCTCTGCCCCCGGTGCTGGTGAGTCCTCTGAAGCCGGCATTTTCTCATCTCTCAGAAGGAAAGCTAGTGTTACTGCTTTGGCAGACGGCGATGGCGTTTACAACTGCGTAAAGTCCAGAAACAGCTTGTCGATCGTTCAGACGTGCACACATCTCTCCCCTTTGCCGTTTTTCTTTACAGATACCAAATCTGTTCCTTGTTTTTTTTTTTTTTTTTACTTTAAGCTAGAGAGCAGCTGTTAAAAAGAGCCGAGTGCGGAACGTTGGTACGTTGTGTCTAGACTACATTCCTACATCCCCCTGGGATCCGGCCATCTAAGGCAAGAGGAGTTAGAGCACGCTGTGTGCTTGATGACTCCATGCAAGCAGGAGGAGGAGTGAACAAATAAACATCGGCCTTAACTGCTTGAGAGGGAATGTGGTTGTGCTTCTTTCACGGCTCCGCTGGCATAAACTGTTAACCCATTCAGCTGCCCGAGCAGATCAGTGCTGCAGTGTTAGCGCACACGGAGCGTTTAGGGGCATAAACGCCGACCTTCAGGAAGGTGATGGCAGGAGTAAGTGGCTCTACTGTCCAGGTAAAGTGGTTTCATTCCTCTTTTTAACAGTAAAGTGTGTGTTTTACTGTTGAAGACTTGAAATTCTGTGCTCTTGTCCTCTCTGGATTAAATGGATTACACAAAAATACCTGAAATAAACCCTATTGGCTCCTTGCAGATTACTATCTGTCAGATAGAGCCGTTATTTCCAGTCCATGGAAAACTAAAGAAAAACAGTTGTTCTGAGTCTTTTTTAGCAAAGGTTTAAAAATAAAAAATCTTCTCCTGACGTGTTGCAAATAAAAGTCACGGCCGAAATGCATCCAATCACGATCAAGTTGCTGCGACTCTGCAGCGGTGCCGACCTATAGCTGCCATTCCAGCTATCCGGTGCATTTTTTCCCCGGTGAATCAGAGCTGCAGCTGCCTGAGCTGTGGCTCGCTACAGGAAGTTAGCGTCTGGCACATCAATCCCTGCAGTCATCCGAGAGTCCTAACATTTGAGGGAAAAGTGATGATTCTCTCCTTCAAGTTAAAACCGCCACAGAAATACATTCAAAGCTGAAGTGTCTGCTCCCCCCCTTACCTCTGAACATCAGATCTCGTAGACCTTTAGAATCTACTTGGCCTGTTTAATCCAGAGCCTCCTTAGCCTCTCATCCGTGAACTGAAATAGACTCGTGAACAGGTCAGCACGTCGTCCTGAGTGACTGGTTTGAGTTTTTGCAGGTATTTGGCTTCCCTGTGATTCAGACGTGCACAGACCTGACGTGTAGTTGTGTAGCCACGGCTTCCTCGCAGCGTTGATGAGATCTCCTCTCTGAGATTGGTCTTTTCACCCTCTGCGCTGTCTGAAGAAGCAGAAAAGCTCCCTCCTGGGTTGCACACGTGGCCGTTGCTGCATCTCATTTCCAAGCAGCTGTCAGTTTGTAACCAATTATGCACTTCTGGAATTCATTTTTTCATGCATCCCAGCTGTGGCCTCACGTGTTGTTCCCCGTCAGTTGGTACAGGTACAAGTGGCTGGTCAGAGGAGGAAACCAGGTGCCATCTTGGATACGGACGATCAGCACCTGCCGCTAGCGTAGAGGCCGTCTGTGAGCCTCAGGTGCTCTGTGGTCGGGGGGCGTTCTGCGTTACCAAGCACTTCTCAACACTCTGGAGTGTTGCCTGTGCTCTTCCTGTTTTTCCTTCGCTGTTTGATCTGCCCTTTCCCCGTCCTCAGCAGATCGGATCAGATGACGAAGCCTCGCAGGCTTGGCCGTTGTCTTTTGTGCCACATGAGCCAGTGTTTTGAAGATGATGACGATGATGATGATAATGATCTCTAAGCCTGGCCTCTACTGTTGGAACTTTGGGTTAAAGTCAGTACTTATCCACAATCAGTCCCTTTTGGGACTTTTGCTCCTCGTTTCTTTTGATGGCCCTGACAGATGTGTCCGACACCCTTTTGAACCGGAGACGATCGGAGATCTGGGAAACAGCAACAGGAACTAGCTTTTTCTCCTCAGGTCTGTTTGTTTTTCCTCTCCAGGAAACTCCCGAAGGTGTGACTGGGGTCTAAAGGGTGTGAGAGGATCACGTTAGCAGATGAGATCAGATGAGCCAGTCAGAGGATCGTTTCCATCCTCTCGCTGCTGTCCATAAAACCAGAGAATCAGCTCGATTCCTCCTCAGGCTCTTGTGGACTTTCTGCCCTCATGAAGCCGTCCGAAGCTCCGTCCCCTCTTCGCTGCAGGCTGATACTGCTCTTTCTAATCTCCTAATCCTCTTTTGTTGAAACATCGCTGCCATCTCTGCTTCGCAGCCTCCCCCTCCTCTTCCTCCCCCAAAGGGATCTGCTCCACCTGGGAGGCTGGCTGCCGGGATCCTTGCTTTGTGTAATCAGAGAGCAGGTCTGCTTCAGCCAGGAGCCGGTTCAAAGCAGCTGTCCCGCTCAGCACCGACAGACACACACCATCTGCCGCTCCTTCCTCCACTTTGTCTTGTGGTTTTTTTTTTTTTTCGCGTTTCCGCTCCCCTCTCTCTTCCTCTGCCTTCACTCACCGCTCATGCTCCGCTCTGGTTTTTACACATGTGCGCTGCTCAGGTTTAACAGAATTCGAGGTGGCCGTCGGGTCTGTGACTCGCTTTTAGCGGTTAACAGAAGCATTAAACCATTTTCCAGATTCTGTCTCACAACCTGTTGCTATGGAGGAGAGGAGAGGTTTCCAGCTGCCACATGAGTCTGTTTTCCACATTTGTAAAGAGACTTAGAATAGGACAGGACAGGATATTAAATGTTATAAAAAGATGTTGTAAGTCCTGGATTCTCCTGATTCTCCCCCTCTTCCCAGGCCCAGCGTAAAGAGCTGTTCATCCAGGAGCGCTACGGCCGATACAACGTCAGCGACCCCTTCCTGGCCCTGCAGAGAGACACGGAGGCTGTCGGGGGCCAGGACAAGGAGCAGGGCTGCTCGTCGGCCACCTCCAACCCTCTGGTGGTTCTCAAACTGGTGGTGAGCCACTGCAGGAGGATGCAGGAGAAGATGCTGTCCCAGCTGGCTGCAGCCGAGAGCAGGCACAGACGGGTGGGTGTGGACGTGCACGTGCTCACGAGCGCCGCAAGGAACCATTTGTTTCCATATGCTCATTCACAACCTGCTTTAATCAAGCAGCAAATGTTGAAGATAACAGCTGGAGCTCGGTGATGGACGATTATAATGAGGAAAGTAAAAGCCCATTTTATGGTTTTTAATCTGGAAAAGATGCAGAAGTATTCAAGTTGGTTGGGCACAGACTTATCAAGATGGAAGGAAGGAGGTAAACACGCCTATGAGGATTTCAACTGAAAACCTACCCAGTTGTTTAATTTTGTACACCCATTTTCACGACACATATCATGAATACAAATATGGCCAATTTAATTAAAAACGTATCGAAGCTGAGATAACTAACAAGTGCTGTCCTCCTCTCAGAAATATTTATATATAGCTGGAGCGCTTGTCCTTCCTCCTTATGATTTTGCAATGTCTTAGGTCTGACAAATGTAGCAAGCTCACTTGTATTAGTTCATAAAGAAATGGTAAAATATGCAGGTAGAGGTCATCCAGCTTGGTTCTGAAGGGTTCCGTGTTGGAACTGAGGTATCATTTCAGGCTTTTAGTAGCTGCGAAAAGCCACAATTTTCTCTTCAGATGGAACAAAAGCGACGTTTCCTCAGATGTTTTAATGCTGCCGTCAGCTGTTTCATATCAGTCAAGGCCAGAAAACGTGGTGAATATTTCATTTGCTGCTCTCTGTCTCCACGCTGTGTCTGCTCCAGGTCATCGCAGATCTGGAGGAGGAGAGACGGAAGCATGCGGAGGACACAGCCGAGGGCGACGATGTCACCTACATCCTGGAGAAGGAGAGGGAGCGATTACACCAACAGGTGACGAGAACGCACTTCGTAAAGTCGTCGTTGGTCGTCAGCGGGACCTTTCTCAGCTTTTCGATTGTCTTTTGTTTGTTTGCAGCTGGACTTTGAGCGCTGCCAGGTCCGTCGGCTGGAAAAAGAACAGCGACGGATGACCGAGCAGCTGGAGGAAGAGCGGGCGCAGCACAAACAGCTCTCCTGCGCGCTGGCCAAAGAGTGCAAGTGGGCAAGTGCCAGGGCGCTGGAGGAGGGTCACCGGCTGACTGAGCTGAGCCGCAAACTCGATAAGGCAAATATGAGGAAGAATATCAGCCCCTCCAGGGTTTCTACACCCACGTTGGCTGCGTTCTGCTCGGGCTTACTGCTTGAAGATGGTTGTCTTACAAATGGCTCCTCTTAGGGAAAGTGACCGAAGCTCTTTCTACACAGGAGAAGGAGACTTGTCAGGTTCTGAGGACGGAGCTGGAGGATGAGAGGAGGAGAGCTCTTAGAATGGAGGCGAGGGTGGAGGAGCAGCTGGCCGAGTTCGACACGGAGCGGGAGCAGCTCCGCTCGCGTCTGAAGAAAGAAGAAGCTCACTGCTGTCAACTCCAGCAGCAGGTAGGAAGACGGTCAGTAATTCACCTTCTCAGAACCAGTCAACACATCTGCTTTTCATCCGGGTTCTGTCCTCTGATTCTGAACAGGTAGAGGAGCTGAGGAGGGAGCTGGAGGAGATGAATAGGATGAAAGACGATGGAGGTGCAGTCACATCTCCAGCAGAGGAGCAAGAGGAGGTGGAGTGGGCCACCACAGTAGAGGGTTGCAAAGACGAGGACACTGATGAAGACGGGGATAGTCTCCGCTGTCCTGAGGAGACGAACGGTTACCACAGAACAGACGACGCCTCAGAGGTCGGCCCTCAGAACGGGAACGAAGGCCTTCCGCTCCCACAGACCCAGACATTGTTCTCCCCCTGCAGTGCTGTCCCTTTCTCTCTTCCTCCTTCCTCCCCCAGCGCCTCACCCGTCCTAACCAAGCGTGCAGCTGGAACCGGGAGCCCAGGTGGGTACCATCATTCCTCCTACCAAGCTGGGATCAACCAGCGCTTCCACGCTGCTCGACACAAGTTCCAGGGAACAGCTGAACCGGATCTTCAGCCCCAGGCCACGCACACTTGCCCCTCTCCAAAAGAAGAGTCCAGCCCAGTCAAGCAGATGGCCCGGAGTACAGTCACCCAGGTCCTGTCCCGCTTCACCACCGTCCAGCAGAGCGCTCCGGCGAAGCCAGCGGGGAGCAGCAACTCTCCCTTCGGTACAGACTACCGCAGCCTGGCAGCGCCGCTCTCCCCCATCATCAGCAGAGCCGCGGGGGTGCTTCCGCAGGGGGTCAGATCACCCACCATCCCCAGGGCGGACAGGGGCCACCCTCCACCCATCCCTCCAAAGAAGCCCGGCCTGGCGCAGGCGCCTGCTTCCCCGGCCGCGGTGCCCCACTCCGCCAGCTGTGGCCTCACGTCGAGCCAGGAAGGAGTCAAAGAGCTGGACATGGTGGTTTCTTCCAACTGACCCCATGACCCCATGACCGCACTCCAACACTGCCTGTTCTATTTATTGGAGCGTTAGATGGCGCTGACTCAGCAGTGACGCGCTTCAGAGCCTGGTACTAATTACTGTAACATCTAAAAGCAGCAGCATTGCATTTATCTTCTTTTCATTTTTGATTAGGTCCATATTTTATCCCAAGTAAGTTACTTGTTATTACAACAAATATGTTGTGTAATCTTGGATTAAAAGTAAATGTGTTTAGGAGACAATATTTTACATCTTGAAAATTAACTGCATAAATGTTGCTTTTATACAAATGTATCTCATTTTATGACTGTTACTGTCATTATTGTATAACTGTCAGATAATTCAGTTAATCTCATTGCTTTTTATAGGTTTTACAACAATTTTTGTAGTCGGGATCATAAATTGCACCATTGTATATTGTCTTGTTTGTGCCATGTGAATGTCAGCTAAAAAAAAATAATTTGAGCTGCACTGCAGAGTCCACAGATCAGGCTGAACAAAAAGCAGCCCTTTATTGGGTGAGCACAAGAGACAAAACCACAAACGCTCCGACAGGAGGAAAAAACAATTATCCAAACGCAGTGTCTCAAGTAATCTGCCTGACTGGGGTCACCGGCAGATACCTGGGCCCCCAACCACCCCCCCCTAGTGGGAGAAGAGGGGAAAAACACAGCAAAGTGTCCAGAGCTACTGCACAACCCTGACAGTACCCCCCTCCCTCCCTCCCCTGGCGCCCTAAACCTGGTCGGTACCGAGGATCGACCATCCAGGGTGGGAGGAGGCGTGTCGGACGGAGGGACTGGGTCAGCCTTCCACCAAGAATCTGACCCACGGGATCCAGGAAGAGGCTCGGGTGCGGGGTCCGGAGGCTGAGAGGGCGTCGAAGGAGCGGCCGGAAGAGCCGGCGACTTCGTCGTTGGGGCCGGAGGAGTGGCCGGAGGAGCAGGCGACATCGTCGTTGGGGCCGGAGGAGCCGGCGGCGGCGTCGGGACCGGAGGAGGAGCCGGCGCCTTCGTTGTCGTCGTCGATGTGGCCGGAGGAGCTAGCAGCGGCGGTCGGAGGAGGAGCGGCCGGCCTCCGTGTCGGGCTCCAAGAAACGACTGCTTGTGGCTTCGGGACTGCGGACGGGGCCGCCCGTGGCGTCGTCGCCCGGTGGCGGCGTCGTCGTCGGGGCCGGGGCAGCGGCCGGAGGAGCCGGTGGCGGTGGCGGCGTCGTCGTCGATGCGGCCGGAGGAGCCGCCGGTGTCGGGGCCGGTGGAGCCAGTGGCGTCGTCGTCGATGCGGCCGGAGGAGCTAGCGGTGTCGTGGCCGGGGGAGTGGACCCAGGAGCCGGCGGTGTCGGGGCCGGGGGAGTGGACGCAGGAGCCGGCGGTGTCGGGGCCGGGGGAGTGGCCGCAGGAGCCGGTGGCGGCGTTGACGTCGATGCGGCCGGAGGAGCTAGCGGTGTCGGGGCCGGGGGAGTGGCCGCAGGAGCCGGCGGTGTCGGTGCAGCCGGTGGAGCCGGTGTCGTCGATGCGGCCGGAGGAGCCGGCGGTGTGGGGGCCGGAGGAGCTCGCGGCGGCGCCGGCTGAAGGAGAGGCCGGCCTCCGTGTCGGGCTCCAAGAAACGACTGCTTGTGGCTTCGGACGGGGCCGCCCGTGGCGTCGTCATCGATGCGTCTGCGGGGCCGGAGGAGCCGGCGGTGTCGTGGCCGGGGTAGGGGCCGGAGGAGGCGGTGGCGGCGGCGTCGTCGATGCGGCCGGTGGAGCCGGCGGTGTGGGGCCGGAACGAGCTAGCGGCGGCGCCTGGAGGCGAGGCCGGCCTCCGTGTCGGGCTCCAAGAAACTACTGCTTGTGGCTTCGGACGGGGCCGCCCGTGGCGTCGTCGTCGTGGCTGCGGGGCCGGGGGAGTGGCCGCAGGAGCCGGCGGTGTCGGGGCCGGGGGAGTGGCCGCAGGAGCCGGTGGCGGCGTTGACGTCGATGCGGCCGGAGGAGCTAGCGGTGTCAGGGCCGGGGGAGTGGCCGCAGGAGCCGGCGGTGTCTGGGCCGGGGGAGTGGCCGCAGGGGCCGGTGGTGTCTTGGCCGGGGGAGTGGCCGCAGGAGCCGGCGGTGTCTTGGCCAGGGGAGTGGCCGCAGGAGCCGGCGGTGTCTTGGCCGGGGGAGTGGCCGCAGGAGCCGGTGGTGTCGGTGCAGCCGGTGGAGCCGGTGTCGTCGATGCGGCCGGAGGAGCCGGCCGTGTGGTGGCCTGAGGAGCCGGCGGTGTGGGGGCCGGAGGAGCTCGCGGTGGCGCCGGCTGAAGGAGAGGCCGGCCTCCGTGTCGGGCTCCAAGAAACGACTGCTTGTGGCTTCGGACGGGGCCGCCCGTGGCGTCGTCATCGATGCGTCTGCGGGGCCGGAGGAGGCGTGGTAGTCCATGCGGCCGGAGGAGCCGGCGGTGTCGTGGCCGGGGTAGGGGCCGGAGGAGGCGGTGGCGGCGTCGTCGTCGTCGATGCGGCCGGTGGAGCCGGCGGTGTGGGGGCCGAAGGAGCTAGCGGCGGCGCCTGGAGGCGAGGCCGGCCTCCGTGTCGGGCTCCAAGAAACTACTGCTTGTGGCTTCGGACGTGGCCGCCCGTGGCGTCGTCGTCGTGGCTGCGGGGCCGGGGGAGTGGCCGCAGGAGCCGGCGGCTTCGTCGTCGCGCCGGTGGCGGTGGCGGCGTCGATGCGGCCGGAGGAGCTAGCGGTGTCGGGGCCGGTGGAGTGGCCGCAGGAGCAGGCGGTGTCGGAGCCGGTGGCGGCGGCGGCGTTGTCGTCGATGCGGCCGGAGGGCTCCAAGAGACGACTGCTTCTGGCTTCTGACGGGGCCGCCCGTGGCGTCGTCATCGATGCGGCTGCGGGGCCGGTGGAGCCGGTGGCGGCGTTGTCGTCGATGCGGCCAGAGGAGCCGGCGGTGTGGGGGCGGGAGGAGCTAGCGGCGTTGTCCATGCGGCCGAAGGAGCTAGCGGCGGCGCCTGGAGGCGAGGCCGGCCTCCGTGTCGGGCTCCAAGAAACGACTGCTTGTGGCTTCGGACGGGGCCGCCCGTGGCGTCGTCGTCGTGGCTGTGGGGCCGGGGTAGGGGCCGGAGGGGCCGGAGGCGGCGTGGTCGTCGATGCGGCCGGAGGAGTCGGAGGCGGCGTGGTCGACGATGCGGCCGGAGGAGCTAGCGGGTGCGGGGCCGGGGGAGTGGACGCAGGAGCCGCCGGTGGCGGTGGCGGCGTTGTCGTCGATGCTGCCGGAGGAGCTGGCGGCGGCGGCCGGAGGGCTCCAGGAAACGACTGCTTGTGGCTTCGGGGCTGCCCGTGGCGTCGTCGCCGGGTGGCGGCGTCGTCGTCATCGTCAGGGCCGGAGGAGCCGGTGGCGGTGTCGTCGTCGTCAATGGGCCGGGGGAGGGGCCGGAGTAGCCGTTGGCGGCGTTGTCGTCGATGTGGCCGGAGGAGCGGCCGGCCTCCGTGTCGGGCTGGGCTGCGGACGGGGCCGCCCGTGGCGTCGTCGCCGGGAACAGGGGCGGAGAGGAGAGCAAAGGAGGTAATGATATGCACACAAAAAACTAGACGAGAAACGCGTGAACGCCATCATCGCTGACATAGAAGAGGATATTTGCACTTCTCAAAAATGTCCTCTAGAGGGCAGCAGACAACAAGACATTTGACCTCTGCGACAACCGATGGCAGAAGGATCCTCATGGAAAACTCAACATAAACGATGGATTTGTTATAGTTGAAACTATTAAATATTAAAATATAATTCTTTTTCAAACCATTTGTGCAGTAATTTAAATACCTGATTTATTGCAAGAAAGAGCAGTGAATAAATCACTCAGAAGAAGCACATTTCTAAACCCGTTGCTGTACAAGGAACAGTGGTTGGCTGATTGGTGTTCATTAAAAATGGAAAAAAGTGATACTCGTGCATTTATTGTTGTAGTCTGCTTTTTGTAAGTGTGCTCTAACAGGAAACTCTTCTTCTTTGTATTAGTTTGTGAAGGTGGCTTAGAACAGTGCAGGTTACCTTGTCTGCACCAAGTAAGAGGTGCCTCATGTGTGACGCTGATGCTCCGCTGAGTGTTCTTGCACATACATGCAGGGACACACTAAATCCCTCTGCTGCCTGATGCTTAATGGGACGTGCCACCTCCTCTCTGCTCAGCTCACCTAATTAACATTCCAGTGGAGGACAGCAGGGCCGCGTCCCAAATCCCCAACGGGTGTGCCGGGCCCTCCGGCAGGGCCCCGTCCCTCTCAGCCTCCGTAAACACAGGCTCAGGTTGATGAGCTGCGAGGGGCCCTGTCCTCATGCTGCTGCAAGCCACACAAAAAGTCCCGATCTGTGTTTTACAGCACTGTGGAAGAAATCCTGAAAGCAGTGAGTAAAATAAACATCAGCGATGGCTGATACAGCCCACATGTTCTTTTCTGGCCCGCTGTGAGGGTCACATACTGTATGTGTCACTTTCTGAATCCCGTCATCTGAGCGTTCATCTGAAACATCTTTATACACATTAATATTCAACCTCTGATTTAAGGCTTTAGGCTGCATGACTTAGCTGAAGAAAAATGCCTTTTTAAAAACTTTTATTCACCCTCTGGGTCACGACTGAATGGATCTTGGCTCTCCCTCTCTGTTAGGATTCCTCGTGACAAGAAGGATAATAATTAACTTTGTAAAGTCAGAATAAATCTCTGAGCAGGAGATTACAGTTTTCTCTGGAAGAGCTTATTTTCAGAGAGCTAGCAGAGGCTTTTTCCTGGTGGTATGTTTAGTTCTAATTTCTCGTAAGTTGTCCTTTTGGCGAAGAAGGACGAGGGATGACGCGTCCTCAGTTCAAACCAAGAAAAAAACAGAATCAATGCTTAGCAATCAGGAAAATCCTCTCATTTAAGAAAAGTAGAGTCCCCAAGTATTTCACTTCATAGAACTTTTGTCACATGACTGCTGACCCTCCATCTGCATCCTAATCCTGCTCATGCTCCAGATTTTTCCTTGTTAACTGCCCCTCTTTCTCTCTCCTCCCTTTCTTCTCCTCCTCTCTTGCGACCAAATTTAGCTTGGGACATGAGATGGGCCCAGAATAGGAGCCCAGGGCCCCCCCCCCATGCTGAGCCCCAGCTAGAGCTGGCTCAGACAGGGAGAGAGAGCGGGACAAGAGGGAGAGAGGGATGGATGACAAGCGCTCTCACAGCCATCACCTGCTCTCTGTAAAGCAATGTGTTACGGTGTTGTCACTGCACAATCCACAGCTTCTCCTGGGGGAGGAGGGAGGGGCTTTACGCGTAACGAGGATCTGGACGCGGCTCCAAATCCAGATATGACAGAATTGAAGGGCAAACAGCCCCAAACAGCGGTTTTTGTGCAGGACTGTGTCGTTCTGGGGTCAGATGAAGCTGTTTCTGACGCCATCGGCTTGTTCCAGATGCCACTGAGGTGGCTCACACGTTTCCACACTGGCCCATGAGACACATTTGCTGCCTGATTGAGGCTGTTAATAGGAGCTCAATTACAAGCAGGCACTCAGGTAGGGTGTCTGGGGCCCGGGGTCCGGGGTCCGGGGTCCAGGGGCTGGAGGCCTGCAGGCTGGCTGCATGGATTCATCAGCAGTTTTATCTTTCTTATCCAATTAGAAGACGATTTAAATATAGTAATAAAATAAACAAATAAACCTATTAATGAGTGCAAACCTCGAGGTATTTTGTGTCAAATTGACAATAATATTATTTGATTTACAATAAAAATAATAACTGTTGTTATTTTAGAGCGCTGGCAGTCAGAGGATGAAATGACTCCCAAAAAGCGGAACATGTCGCTGTGCTGGCCCTCACGGCCGGAAGGGTCGGATTCTTCTTTCCCCAAAGCAGCAGAAATCTCAGACAGGTTGATCCATCAAACTACTCCACTCCTTCCGACGGTGCGCTGATCTGCCTGCTGCCGAGGGTCAGGGCTGACGGGGTGAGAAGGGGGGAGAGAGGGGTGGAGGAGGAGTGCGGATCGCCGACAGCTGACAGTCGGAGCGCCGCGCGTTCGGGTGCGCATCTTCACGGGCGGCTGAGAGCAAAGTTACGCGCGGGATCCGTCGCGTCCAGGCGCTGGAAACCCCTCCAGGATTGGTTCATTGCTTCCGCCGTCATTTTTGATGTTTTGGTGTTTGAGACAAGAGTTGACTTTGAATTTAACGCGCAACGACTGAAGAGAAATAAATCAAACGCTGCCAAATGACTCCGCAGACATTTGGGATGGACTTTTCTGCCAGAACCCGATAAAGATTATGGATTAATCGGGGCAGAATCTGCACGATTTCTTCGAAGCAGCAAAAAAGTCGCGGAGTTTCGCCTCACAGTTGGGTTTTTTTTTTTTTTTTTTTTTCCCTGTGATGGACGGAGGACGATCGTCGAGGAAAGTCACACCTGCTGCTGCGGCTTCTGCAAACACGTGAACGGGACCAAACACCAGCTTCTCGGCCAGGAGCGTCGCCATGGGGAGCAGAGAAGAGCCAAAATATCAACATCAGTCCAAACACATCAATAAAACCCATTTCATTTGCATTTTCCTGCTCATTTTGCCCCCCAGGGTGGATTCTTCTTGGTGGTGAGTGAAGTCGAGAAGTGGGGGACAAAACCCCTCAAATCTTCCCTGACCCTTGCTGCTTCTTCGTCACAAACTCCATGAAAAGCTAAACCAGCATTGTTAGTTCTCCAAGGGAATGTGTGTGTGTGATCATTCTCTAAACACTGATGTAAAACGAGAAGCTCAGCACTGCCCCATGTTTCATGTTTATTAAGATTAATGGCCGGGGTGGGGGGGTTCCCCTATCCATCCATCTTGCAGAGGTAGGTGGTGGCAGGTGCAGCTGCTGGTGCATGAATAAATGCCCCCTGATCATTATTCCAGAAGTCCTAAGAGCTCATAGGATAATTTAAAACAAACAAAAAAAAAGGCACCTGAAAAATCTGCTGTTGTGCGTTTGATCACACCCGCAGGAACTGGATTTGTTGTGTATTTTAACAAGTGCGACGGCTCCTTTTCTTTGTTTTCATGCTCGCTCTTTGGGCCCAGTTACACCATCTTTTACAGATGGGTTGGATTAAAACGCACTTTAATTTCCCAGGAGGCCGGTGCACGCACTCTCCTGCTTCCACTGTGTAAACCCTTTGTCGTCTCAAGTAAATACTTTATGAAACGGCGGCGATTAAATCACTGAAAAATTCCAGAGGAAGAGGGAGACACACTGAGCAGAAGAGACTTGGAAGCCTTCTGAGTGGATGATTAATACTTATTTAATGCTGGTTTGTATCGACCGGGGGCCAGTTTTATTCCATGCAATAATTTAGATGAGCACCATGTGTCTCGCCCCTTACCCTCTCTCTCTCTCCCCCGTCTACTACTCTCTCTCCGTGTGTGTCCTCTTGGAGACACTCAAGGGTCTCTTGGCACAGGCGTTCGTACGACACACAATAAACACGAGTGCTGTTTCTGCTCTGCTTTACTGCTCAGGCACAGAGTGACGGTGGGAAAGGGTCCGGGACGGCCATAATGGGAGTGGAAACTGCCCGCTGAGGCGCTTTCTGTGTTGGTGGCCGGGCGACACCAATGTGGCCGCGATTAAGGACTCTAATGATATCCGGATGGAGAGAGTGGAGCATGCAGGCTTAGAGGAGGAAGGATGGTTGGGAGGGGGTGTCTGTGCCCACATGCGCTCCATCTGTGAGGTCGGTGAGGGGAAGGCCCGAGTGGTCACTTAGCACCGCGGGACAACTGTCCTGTCCCCTCGTGACTCCCGCCAGGCATGTGACTTCCCCTTTCAAGAGCTGCCCCAAAGTCAGAGATTACGTGCGAACGGAGAAGGAGGCGCTTCTCACCGACCTTTTGGAATGTAATAATCTCTTTGACATCATGAATACGACCACCAAATGGATGAGGGGTGTGGGCTTGAAGACAAACAGGCTTACAAGCAGGAATCTGATAAGCAATCTGTGTTGAGAGCTAGATGGCAACGTCTCAAATACGTTTGAGATAGAAAAAAAGATTTGGCTGGAAGTGTAGGCCAAGACCCTGCTCTTTCCCCGTTGCGGGTTACTTCATATCTACTAAATGTCCTGCTAGAGAAGATATGAAATGATTCATACATGTTTCCAGTTGTTGCTTACAACGTTCTACTGGGACTCTTTGAACCTGTAAGCTGATGTCATCTTTACAAATATGACATACCGGAACTACCGGCTGGAAAAGAGGGAAGGCACCTGAGCTGGGCTCAAACTGCCCCACTGTTACGCCTCAGTGTGATGCATTTTAAAGATTCTCAGGGATAGGAGATGGAGGTGTGGTGAGGAGGATAGCCTCGGTCCCTGGGTCACACGCTCCGCTTACTGAGCTCTCTGTGTACAGCAGGTACAGCAGGATGTGGACTACTGTCATATCTGTGCAGTCGCTCGGTCGAGCTCTCAGTGGGCTGAAACATAAATAGGGAGCTAACAGGTGGATCAAATACAGCTGGCCTGAGCTGATGCAACATGTACTTTCATCTTTCTAAGGTGGCATTAGCAAAAGCTTTAGCATTTACTAAAAGGTCTCTCAGTTTTGTCAGGGTGACCAGCTCTCCTCAGTGTCCTGTTGGATCTGTTCATTTCAGGTACATCGGAGCGCTGGGTGCCCGCGTGATCTGCGACAACATTCCCGGCCTGGTCAACAAGCAGCGCCAGCTGTGCCAGGGCCACCCAGACCTGATGCGGTCCATAGGCGAGGGAGCCAAAGAGTGGATCAAGGAGTGCCAGCACCAGTTCCGACATCACCGCTGGAACTGCAGCACGTTGGACCGGGACCACACGGTGTTTGGCCGGGTGATGCTGCGAAGTAAGTCCGCGCTTACACGGCTGACATTTCTCTCTTCTGCTTCTCCGTCGGCTGCTGACATCAGTAACCCTGACGGTGTCAATGAAACCCTGGAGCTTTACTCGATAAGCTGTGGATTAATGTGAAACTTAGTCGCTCATCTTGGCCTCAGGTTACAAACAGAGAATATGATGAGCAAGTCGCGGGTTTCCCGGACCAGCTCCAGAGCCAGTGGAGAACAGGAGAGCCGATGGTCTCCAAAAACAAGTAGCAGATCACCACGCTGGTGATGTATAAACAGTAATAGGAGATGTAAATATTTGGGTAGATGTTTCTGGCGGCCAGACAAAGCTCCCCTCCCTGACATATCGGTGGTGTTCTGCTTCATTGCATGAGCAGGAATGAGGACGGGAGGTGGGTGGGAAAGCCAGAGCGAGTAACCCCCAAATATCTGCTCTTGCCTGAAATGAAAACACAACCCAGTGACTGAGAATGCTGCCATCTGTGCGAATTACGAAGGTCAACTGGGCTGATGTTAGAGCCGCCGCGCTGGTGCTTCTGTGTAGGTGATCGACCATAAATGGACTTTGTTTCTGGTAGCCCCCATTGTCTGGAATATATAAGCATGATGGAGACTAATACAGGCACATAATTGTCACATGACATATCAGCAAAAGGCATATTTCATCAATTTTCTTTCTGAGGACTTTATTCGGATTCTTTTGTGCATGCAGGTAGTCGGGAGGCGGCGTTCGTGTACGCCATCTCTTCAGCGGGAGTGGTCTACGCCATTACCAGGGCCTGCAGCCAGGGGGAGCTAAAGAGCTGCAACTGCGACGGTCAGAAGCGCGGCCGTTCGAGCGACGCCACGGGCAGCTTCGACTGGGGCGGATGCAGTGACAACATCAACTACGGCATCAAGTTTGCAAAAGCGTTTGTGGACGCTCGGGAAAAAATGATGAAAGACGCCCGCGCGCTGATGAATTTGCACAACAACCGCTGCGGGCGGATGGTGAGCATTAGCCAGTGAACAAATACAGTAAATAAAGTGCATGCTAAGTTGGAAAACCTTTTCAAAAATAAAGAATCTTTTATCAATTTTGTTTACAGAAAAAAAAAAACTAAAATCACACCTACCTCACTGGCTTAACACCCTGTCACCTCTGACCTCTGCTGTAGGCAGTGAAGCGCTTTATGAAGCTGGAGTGCAAGTGCCACGGGGTCAGCGGCTCGTGCTCTCTGAGAACCTGCTGGCTGGCCATGTCGGACTTCAGGCGGACCGGAGACTACCTCCGCAAGAAGTACAACTCTGCTGTGGAGGTGACCATGAACCAGGACGGGACCGGCTTCCTGGTGGCCGACAAGAACTTTAAAGGCAACACCAAGAATGAGCTGGTGTACGTGGAGAACTCACCAGATTACTGCCTTATGGACCGCTCAGCAGGTAGGGGAACGATTGGACCACCGGCCAGAGCTCTGCATGAGTTCGATTTAAAACTGACAAAAATATTAAACATCTGTAAAAAAGTGCAACCGATGCACGGACGGAACACAACCTCCTCCTGAACCGGCTAACCAAGATGTCCTGATCCCACACGATTAGCACAAAAAATAGGTGATTGGTTACGGCACACAAAAGCTGCTCTCTGGTGTAAAAAAACCACAATTCATTATTTTCAGTGTTATTTTTTGCTTTAGCTCCATGTATAAGCCAACTCTGATGTACAGAAATCCAAAATCAACAAATTTAGCCACTTTATCAAGCTTGGCTTTGGACCCCAGCCACTACTTTATATATGTTTACCGGAGGAACGTCTCTTTGGTTTCCCTTTTGGAGTAAAGCTCAACAAATGTGTTTGGATTGTTTAGAGCCACCTCCAGTCCGAGAGATGCTCTCAGGGTTAAAGCTCAGGGTCAAAGCAGATGTGCTTATTTGTCTATAAAACCTCTAAAGCAGCAAAAGCCACTGTGCTTTGTGTTCCTGTGGCGTTAATCTTCTGTCAGTGCCTCTCTGCTAGATGGGAGACTATCGATTGACTTTTTTTTTTTTTTTTTAAAAATCACCTCTTTCCTAAAGGAACTAGAATCTAATTCGAGTGTCAATTTTTTTTCTGGTACTACGCCATACTACGTTTTGGAGAACGATACGTAAGAGTTGACTCTTGTCATGTAACTAAACCATGTGACACTTTCATCTGGACCCGGAGTCTGGTTTAAAAAAGCTGACCTTTCAGACCCAGTGTTTACCTTGTTCTGCTCTGCCTCTCTCCTATCAGGCCCCTTTCACTGGTGTGAAGCAGATCACTAACTCACTGTTAATAAGTACAAACCTGGCAAAAAGCAGTGTGATTCACAGATGTTCTCCTCCTCTGCTGTTAGTTTGGTGGTCGCCCCCACAACTGCGGGATAATGGAGGGGTGCTCGTTCAAAGGCGATCTTGAAGGAAGCTTAAGACCCTCCTTGTCACTAATCTCTATTGTAAAGGAATTTACAGCCTGAGGATACATGCGGGATTATTTTCAAATCCTTCCTTTGGTCAATAAAAAGCTCGGCTCTTCCAGCCTGAGGGGGGGTGACTCCACTTATCCTGGTCTTTCTACTTCAGGGATGCTCTGTTATCAGACAAGACATCTGATCTGAAGCCCAATTTTTTTTTATCAACAGTCAAAAGGTGTGAAAAACGTCACACTTTCTTCTGCATGTAAATTTCATGCAGATGCATCCTAATTCATTGTACTAATGTAATGGAACTATTCAGCTTCAACTTGATTAACCAACATCTAGCTACTATTATCAAGGAAACTGTTACTTATAAATACGCTAAACTTTTTACTGCCCTCCAGTGGCCACAGTAAACAAATGAGCTTTTTCATGTTGGAAATGATCCATTTAATTTCTTAGCGGGCAACATCCACTCTGGTGGGCTCATTCAGGAACGAGGTGCTGTCTGTAACCCGAACCTGTGGGTTTCTTCCAGGTTCTTTGGGCACGGCAGGCAGGGTGTGCAACAAGTCCTCCAGAGGCACCGATGGCTGCGAGATCATGTGCTGTGGGCGGGGCTACGACACCATGCGCGTCAAACGCGTCACCAAGTGCGAATGTAAGTTCAAGTGGTGTTGTGCAGTGGAGTGCAGCGACTGCGAGGACATCGTGGACGTTCACACCTGCAAACCTCACAAGCGAGCCGATTGGCTGGACGTGACCTAATTCGCACACGACCTTGATCCCAGTTGCAAGCGACTCTTTCAGCCGCCTGCTAGTGACCGTGGGGCCTGCGGACAAGCCTTTTATAATACCTCTGGCTTTCAACCCTTCCTGAGGGAGACTTTGGTGATACTGGAATGTAGAAGCAGTGACTGGTCGAAAGCGTGACGCTAAAGAGCAAACAAAAACGAAACTGAACAAATGCTGGAGGTTTGAAACACACAGGTTTAGGTTGATGTTAGCGTGTTGTAAATACTCGCTGATCTGCATGGAAAGACACGACTGCACAGACAAACACAGCGATCTCTAGCCTGAGGACACAAGAGATATAAATTATTCCTCTGAAGGTTGTAAAGACACTGACTTCGTATCAGGATGAGACCCAGTCATTCTACGGTACTGCAACACAATGGTATAAAATATAAACAACGGGTGCTGCTACTTCATACCGCTTTAACAGACTGAGTGAGAAGTCAGACTTCCAGACCCAACAGAACGCAGGTGAAACACACTGTGAACACAACGTCAAGCAAGGACTTCCAGCTGGGGTGGCAGCACCCTGGCTGCAGGCCCAAGAGTGGAAAAAAGATGTGGCCAATAGACTGATAACACGCAGTTATTCACAGTGAGCCCTTGCATTTGCTCTGGCACAGCCTGTTTTTGTTCTCTGCCTTATTGAACACTTTTGTTGTTTTTTTCCCCCTGATATTTAACTTTTTGCCCACATTCTATTCTTGACATGTCATATTGATAGCTTTAAGCAGTTTAGCTGGAAAAAAGAAGCATTGATTTATTCCAGATGGTGTTCAGGATAAATGTATGTAGTTATCCAGTGTAAAAATCCAGGTTTGGTACAAGGTATTTGAGTGCAAATTATACCAGTGGTGCTGTGATCCATACATAGCATCTGTTTAGTACGATGATTCAGATCTTTTCAACCATTCTTTTAAAAAAATTCATCATAGAATTGTTGGCAGTGACGTGGCACTGTTTTATTGTCTCTGGAAAAACTCCCTGTTTCACACGCTCTGGAATTGATTTTTAAGGTCAGGTTTTGATAAAAGTTACATATTTGTGCTCTTGGTAAAATGATAGATACAGTACAGATACAAATACAGTATATATGAAGAGTAATTCTATAAACTAAAGACTTAATCAATTTTGTTGGGTCTGGTGACGCACGAAGGTTCCCCTAACCCCTCCTGGAGCTGTGGGTGTGTCCCACTGTTCTGCACAGTTACCTCTGATACACTACATTGAACCATACAATTGTTCAAAGTCAAGTCTCAGCGACGGGTTAGGTTGAGTCGATTTCAAAACAGAAGATAATGTTCTTTGTTGCACAAAGCCAGCAGGAGATGTTTCTCCTGTCTCCACGTTATGACAGAACACTTTCGGTCTTAAGCAACAGTGTTCTTGGTCATTTGTTCACATATTTCCCGACTCTGAACGATCTGGTAAGAAGTGAAGTATTTTATGAAAACTGGCCAAAGAATTGTACAAAAAAAAGAAAAAAAAAGAAAAAGCAATCAAGTAGCTGCAGATCTCGAGTTTGACTCCTCAACATCTGGTAATGAGGCCAGTCATCATGGTGGGCGATTGGAGACACGGGCCCCCGAGGAGTTCAGACATCTTACGGTAAATGAAGCTGACAACAGGCTGCTGAACGTCAGTGCATTACTGCAAGTCCACGTAATGGGGAGGCCAGCCAAAGTAAAGTGCTTTGAACGAGGCCAAATGACACGCCATGTCAATCCTCCCCGAGTCAAAAGTTAATTGCAAACAAAAGAGTGTGTTTTGAGTGCGAAGGAGGGCTAAGGTGCGTTTTGCCTTTAGTGGCTGCAGAGGTGAGAGCTGCGGTGTCTCCACGAGCGAGCGCTGGCCCTGCCTTCATATATTCATCAGTCCCATAATCTCTAAACTGGCTTATTCTGGAAACCACTAAGCCTGTGCTGGGATGGATTTGCCATCCAATATCAAATCTACCAACCAGTTTGATCCATATGCAGCAGTAAAATGTTTTATTAAACTGGGAAATTTAAGCCCTAATTCCTGCTTTTATGTTTTCCACATGGAATTAATGTTTTTGTTGTTGCTTCATTGAATAAATGTATTTTATACAGTTGCTGGTATCTCATCGTGGTCTCTAACGTTATACACAACCATACAAGACTCTACTGACAGTTTGTGTGTTTCAAGTGTCTCTTACAGCAGAATGTCAACTTTTCATCCGTTAAGCTTAGGGTCAGTCATTCTTTTGACAGCGCTAACATAAACTCCTGAGATGGTGTTTTGAAGAAAGTCTGCCAGTCTGACTGTCTATACAAGGCTGGAAACACCGGGACTCATCGTTCCAGCCTGTAACATCAGGTTCTTCTGCCCAAACGGGCCCCGGAGCCTCAAACACCAAGTAACTACCACTGAGAAGAAACCTTAATTCGAATAGTTTCCTGAAAATCTAAAAAAAAAAAAAAAAGATGTGTTTTACCACGAAAACCAGCAGATATAGAGCAAACTTCCGAGCATGGAGCAGATGAAGGAAGCCCTTTCGCTGATCTTTAATCACGCCATCGTATCCGCGTGGCCTCGCTCCCAACAATGTGTGATCCTGCTGAACTCTTTTATAAATAACAGAAGAAGCATTGCAGACATTCTCTGCCATCAGAGTGATATCAGTGGGCATCTGAGAGGATCAAGGTTTCCCAGCTCAAGCGGCCCCCGGGGACAGGCTCACGCTGTGGTCCACGTTTCTCCAGAGCGAACACATGTTGTAATCTATGCTCCACAATTTGTAATGGGTCAAAAGCAATTCGCAGCTGTGTCAATTACCAAAGTAAACACATCGGATGTTCTTGCGGAACCTTTCCGAGTGGTTCCGAACGCCAAAAAGCTTCGCTCCAGTTTAATTGCATGATGAATATCTTTGTATGATACAGCAGTAAGTTGACGTGTATACACTGGTTTTCTGCTTTCTGGAGCGTTCCGCTAAATGTCTGTTTCCTTGTTTTTCTTGGAAGTCACGGTGGCCCCGGCAACACTCCGGCCGGGGGCCTAATGTGGATGAGAAATCGGACCTCGGGACTTCGCTGCATCATAGATTATTTATCAAGAAACCGAAATGCTGACTGACGTTTTTGCTTTTTGGAAACGTTAAATTTGAACATTTCCACCTCCGTTGCCCTGTTGGGGCGACTTTCCCATCACCACCACCACGCGTGAATACGTTTCCATCACCTTTGCAAGGGGAACTGGCAACTAGCTCATCCACCCTGACGGGGATGCATTTCCCACAGAGGTCAATGAGCAATTCATGTCCTAGCATGCCCGAACGCACGCTTTGGCACCGGGAACAAACAGTCGAGCAGCTGTCAACAGCCCTCCACAGCGATTTTCATTACGGCTCTTCGCCACTTTAAGCACGAGTGCACGAGTTCAGTTATGGCATCAGTGGTTCACTGGGTACGTGCCACATAAAAGCATCGTCTGATGGCGCTGGAGTGGTTTAATTGTGAGGACGAACACGCCGCCTCTTGGCTTTATATAGAGCAGGAGCAGCAACGGGGACGGTGAGTCACTTGTCCTTGAACAGGATACCGACAACCATCAACGCTTCCCCTGCAAAGATGAAAGAGAGGAGCGCCAACGACAGACGCATTCAAAACACAAGGAACATCGACCTAAAACATGTGGCCCAAAGGGTAAACCGCAGAAAGGAAACAAACCAAAAAAATGCTTTTTAAGAGTCATTTATTGTGAGTTCAACTCATTCATGGGGCTGTAACATCTGTTTAAAGGCTCTCCTGTCTTCAGCACATGCTGGCCCTAGCTGCCAGACCACAGGTTCAACCGCCAGAGAGAACGACACAGAAGGGAGATTAAACCTCAAGCCAATCGGGAGGATTTCAGGAATCGCCTGAATTTCAGAACGCTTTCAATTGGTGGGTTAACGGAAATGCACTCAAAGGTGCTCCTGGTGGCCGATTCACGCATGAGAGCTGCCAGTTTTACACCTTCTTCTGCATCAGACTTTTGGTTAATTTAAACACCCAATCCAGTCATCAGAATGAAGTTCTGTGGATTAATGTGTATTTTAACGAGAATGTGTAACAGACAGGGTTATAACTAACACCATCGTGTGTATAACAGCTGTAGTTACGTCTCCTCTGGCTCCTATAGCTCCATCAGCGCATGAAGCAATTCCAGCAGAGGGCCAACAGTGGCTGGTGATGAGTCCATTTTCATCCCAATGTTGGGGGGCAGCGGTTGCCCCGGTGACACAGTGCTGAGGCGCTGCACCCTGGTAAGAGCTGCTGAACCGCAGGGCTGACGTTTGCGCCCCAGGAGCTGGAGGCCGTAAATCACAGCTCTGCTTTGGAGAGGCTTTGCAGACCTGCTGGATGCCGGAGGGGCAGCACACGCAGGATCCTAAAACGCATCAGTGGGACACGAATAAATGACTTAGCGCGACTAAATCTGCAGGCGGGATCTGCATTCAGAGAGAATACACACAGGTTGGTCGCACTCGAAAATGAGACGGATTGAACTGCTGCTGTAATGACAGATGAAGGACCCTGGGAAATCCTGGAAAAGGATTCGGGGCTGTGGAAAAGGCTGGTGGAACGGTGTGGGAGCAGCCTGGCTGTGTTGATACAACCTCAGCTGGTACCGTCGGCCAACAATGCAGCAAGTGGTCATTAATGCTGAAGACAGGAGAGCAAACACTTTTTGTCTGAGTGGTGTGTGTGTGTGTGTGTGTGTGTGTGTGTGTGTGTGTATTAGGCTCAGATTCGAGTCAGCTGGTGCCAAAAACTGGACGGCATGAGACTTTCCATCTTGTCTGCGAAGAACCCCAGGGGTGCAAACAGTGTGCTGAAGAACTGGAAGGGATAAAATTGCAGAAAGTCGGCATCATTTCACAGATGAGGCTGAGACAGAAGACTTAAAGCTGGAATACGGCTGCGTTGTAATAAAGAACCACAGAAAGCTACAGCGGTTTCTCACTTTGGTTTAAGAAAAAGTGTGGAGTGGGGGTGGACTTTTCTTTCTAACCGCCACCTCCGTCCTTCTATCTCTCTATCTTCTGGTAAAAAATAGGGCAAATCTGCTTTTGGTTTTTCTGAAAAGCTCTGTGCTCCTCCCTTGTTGATGATCACACACTCCATCTGACCATTACATAGTCCAGCCTTGACCAGCGCTCTTGTAAAACTCCTGCTTAGTTCTATCTCTCCCATCTTTCCCGTGACAAAAGGAAGAGTACGGGATGTTCTCTGTGGCCTGTTCTTACTGAGAATCTTTCAAAAAAATACAGACGACAAACGAACACACTGACAATAAACAAAGGATTTGTCAAAGCGAAGAGAATGAATCAATACCCGCATTTCGAGCCTTTAAAGGCTGTGAACTAGAGGTTTAGTTAAAAGGTGCGCACCTAAAACAAAAACAGCACTGATATCTGAGGAATAAAACGGCGTGATGGGACAGCAGCTGCCTGCGGTGGAAGTACTCACGGCTTTGGCAAAGACGCCCATGAGCTCGGGGAACTGGTGTGTGAGCATGGCCAGCATGGCGGTGAAAGAGCAAAGGCCCGCTGTGAAGAGGATGAAGAAGGGAAGCTCTTTCTTTGGGTACACAGACACCTCGTGGAAGGCTGCAGCGGGAAAGAAGGGAGTTTAAAACCTGTGCCATAGGCGAGAAAGGGAGACTGAGCGGAGTACTCACAGGGCAGGAGCTCCCTGTCTGCTGTTTCTGTGCATCCTGGGTAGGGGTAGAACAGGTGACCTTTCTCCAGCGGGTATGGGATTAACCGGAACGCTGTAAATACAGAGACGTGAAGCGAAATGAGTGGGGTTAAAGTAGCTTGTGTTGCCACGTGCACGCGCAGCCTCCTATCTACAAGAGTGTGAAATGGTGACTACGTACTCCCCTCCCAGGTGCAGTGTAGAAGGTTCAAGGCTCCCTCTGCCCTCTTCCAGTGCTGCAGGTGAAAAAAGGCATACGCCACCGCCTCGCTATCGCCCCTCTTTAGGATGTGCTCTGGAGGCAGGATCAGGCTCTTCATCTCCAATAAATACTGAAGACCGGAACAAATGTGAGCTTTGTGAGTTAAACTTCAGATATAAAGTATGGTGGGATATTCCCTCGGAATGCCGAGGGGGTTTGCAGGCCCATCAGCTGCTTCTCCATCACTGGAACCTTCATCATTTACTCAGGATATTCACAAGCTTTGGTGCGTTTCCATCAAAATTACTCGGAAAGAAAACTGTCCCGCTAACCTGCTGACACCGGTTTGGTTTAAAGACAGTTTTATAAACCCAAATACGGCAAATCAACCTTCTGTCCTTAGGTTTTCTGAGTGAGCGAGCTTCCACTGCAATGGGAGCGAATGTGCACGTTTACTGGCCAGGTGAGGGGAAAGAGGAAACGTCAGGCTCGAGTCTGACAAATTGACTCCATAAAAACGCGTCAGTTTGTCTCCATTTAATCTTTCCTTCACGTGCGGTTCGGTCAACACTCCGCTTCTCCGTCCTGTTGTGCAATTCCCTCCGGCCGACTGCCCGCACACTGAAAACATGTTTCTTCGTGTGAGGTGCTTGTTGACCGTCTTGTTTTGCAGTTGTTGAAGGTGGGAGGGAGAAGCTGGGCGAAGCTCTGGGAGTGTGTGTTATTGTTACAGTACGCTCGCTCCGTGTGTGTGGAACTTCCCCCGCTGGCCCCTCCTGTCCACCTCCGTGTTTAAGTTTGTCTCAGCGAGACCCTCGGTGGGTGCGTGGTGCTCACCCCCATCTTAGAACTACAACCTCTAGAACAGGTCTGCGTCCTTAAATAACCGCCAGCATCTACAGACAATATGAATAAACACCAGCAGTTTTTCAGGTCTTTCATTTGGGCTGAGTTCTGCTTCCACACCGACGCATGCTGACACTTGTGGATCAGCTCTCCTGCGTCCTGACGGTCTGTGGTGGCCAGTGCGGCAGGGGTCTGTGTTAAACAAAGCCTGGGCTGGGGCCCCCTGGGCTGGATTCCCAGGCGGCCAGCTTCACAGCACTCTGAATCTCAGACTGACACTTTGGGAAGGTTACCCTGCAGCTAATCCTGTCTAATCCCTTCCATGGACACGGGCTCAGTCAGCCGTCCATCCATCTAACTGGCCAGACCCCGCTGCATCACCCACATCCCCCTGGCTTTCCCTCCTCCTCCCTGCTCCGCGGCCTGTCCTCTGTTATTCAGCTCAGCTCCACGCATTTTTTTTTTATACCTTCCATAAAAGTTTTTAGCCTTCCAGATTTGACGTGTTTGCTTTAGTCATCGATCTGCTGATCGATGATAAATTCATTTGAAATGGATTTCTGTACAATCATCATTATTTTCCCTAAAATAGTAACTCACTTGTATTTACGAAAGCTGAAAAACACTCCTTTCCTTTCTGTCGCCACCCTGAGCCGTCTGCCAACACAGTCTTTTTAAAAGGACAATCCAGTGTTGGAATTATTGAAAGCTTTTTAAAATCAATCTGATTGCATTTATCTGTGGGGGCAGGAGCCTCAGACGCCGGCGGACAACCTCAGATACGCTGCGCTAGCGAAGGTGATGTCATATCTCCGATGGTCCACATGTGAGCTGGCCCTGACAGCGCGTCAGGTTTTTCTCATTTGGTGCTCGTGCACGCAGCTCAGCTGGAAAAGCTTCGCTCCAGCGACAGGCTATGCAGTTTGTTTTCTGAGAATGTTACATGAGACGCCACATTTATTTTCTAAATGGCCAATCAGATAACGACAGTGGGCCATGAAAAAAAAAAAAGAGCCGGTGTTTATCCAGCGGTCTGTGGTATACACAGGACCTCAGGAGAAGCTGCAAACTGAGCAGAGAGCCCGGTCCACCAAGCCTGCTCTGGGCTCCACCGGCTCAGCTGATGTTGCATGTGGACTGGAGACAAAGACACTCAGAGGGGCAACGTGAGGATTTTAGAAGTTCCCTCAACCCTTCACTCCCAACAAACTACACGCCACTAAATGATGTGAAGATTGTCCGAGCTCACGCCCTCATCTTTGTCTATCACAGCGTCCAAAAATACAGACATCCAGGAGCTGAATGTCGGCTCTCTGTGGTCATCCTGCTGCTTTGACCTAAATTAAACCTCTCTGCTTGAGCAGAAGTTTTATCTTTCCCACCACCTTGGTCCCCTTTGGCCACTTTCTGGCCCTCTTTTGCCGCATTAAATCTAACATAAAAACACCATTACCTCTAAAATAACACAAAGCTTTACATTTGATCATTCTGACAACCTGAAACCCACTTGGTTAGATACTGCAGTCCAGTGTGCTCATTACAGTAACTACTTCAGCGTTTTGCTGGTGTTTCTGAGCCCTCTGCTGATGATGAATAACCTGTGTGCGGTGGCCGTGTTGGCCCTAGTCTTCTGCGTTTCCAAAGGCTGGCTGCTCAGCTGTCCCTCCTCACATGCCTCGGCATTAGACCAGGTGACACCTCGGTCCTCGCTCTCCTCCCTCTCTCCTTCCCCCCGGCCTCGTTCCTCAGTCTGCTTCTCCGCTGCCTGTCGCCTCTTTGAAGGAGGTATTGGGTTTCAAGTGTTCTCCTTTTATCCTCAGGCAGTCATAAGCCCAGAGCATAACTCATAAGCTGCCTTCTGATTCTAATCTGCGGCACTTTGTTTCTCACAATAGAACAGTATGACATCAGTCTAACTGTTCCTCACTAATGATCAGCTGAACGCAGACAAAAGCGAATGAACACGCAGGAAAACGGGCTTCGGGGTCGTAAACACAAATAAAGTATTGGGCTTTCATACTGTCTGTAACCACGATTAAGACTCCTCACTTCAGGGAGCCTTTGCAGCATTTTTCTTAAATTGGCGAGGGATAAGGCCAATCCCAGCTGCCCCCTTTTTCCTGCTCTGAATCAAACCTCATTTGTCTTAATCCTAAACGACCGATACTGCTGCTCCATCTCAATTTACAAACCAGAAAAGCCAATTTTAGGGGTAAACTCAGCAAAGGGCCAATTTTTTGAGCTTTTAGATGGCAATTTAGAGGAGAAAATGTCATCCAGAGATTGGAGAAGAAGGAAAATGGTTTCAAAAGAGGGCTAAAATAGCAAGGTAGAGGGGATCGGGTCACTCGGGCTGCCTCACAATGAATGTGCACAGAGTAAATTGCCAGTAAAAGTAAGTGTGAAGCAGTTTTGGATCGCAAAAATGCCCATGTGGCCGGTCAGGCAGGAGGCAAACAGTCGGATTGGATCAGACAGACAGACGGAGAAAATAAGAAGTAAGGTGAAACTAAGAAAAACATAGATAGCCAAGAAGCAGAGGAGTACAAAGGAGAGAGGTGAAAGGGGTTAAGATGGAGAACAAGAGGGAGGACTGGTGTGGGAGGAGGGTGGAGATTAATGTGCTTAGAGCAATTTTTTTTCTTTTTAAATAAGCTCATTTGAGAAAGCCAGACGCAATATTATTAAGAAATCTCCTCGACATGCTCAATAAAACACCTGCACACACTCTTCAGCCAGCACTGTTCCTAGACTCAGTCTGGTTCATTTACCCAAGAAACACTCAGTCTGAACTCCTGAGCTGCTCAGCCGTGCAGCAGCGCTGTCCTTGTCTGCCACCCAGGGATTTCCTTCCTGCCACATGTTTTAAACCTACACAAACACACGCTGGGAGGACGAGGCTGTTGCAGGTCAGTGCAGAGCTGCTGTCTGATGCAGCGCCACACAAGCACACGATTGAAGGACATCTGCTTGAATGCACCCACTAAAACTATAGCTCAGGCCCAGGAAAACGCTGAAATCACAGGTGCACTCGTCATTCAGAAAGAGAACACCAAGCAGACCTTTCTCAATCTCCACAGAAGAACGCTGAAAGACAAGCCTTTCCAATAATCCTCTGTGAAAGCCGTGTTACAATTTTCACAATAATGGCCATTCACCAAATCTCACAGAAGTCAGCTTGATGGAGACCGCCATGATGGGTAACTGCGTGTTTGGCCCAAACAAGGGATGAGAGGAGATGAGGGAGTGGGAGAGGATAAGAGACGAGATGAGGGTACGTGATGAGAGGCGAAGATGACAGCCGACTCTGGGCGCAGCAAAGACGGGAGGCAGGTGGAGATAAGGGGCCCGCGGTTTAAACTCAAAGGGTGAAGACCCCTCACACCCACACCCACGCACACACACACACACACACACACACACACAAATTCCCACTATAATCTCAAAAATAAAGGTAGAGGTAAAACACCACTACAAAGGCAAAACTGCATGTTGGACATCTAATCCTTTAGCCTCTCTAGTGAAAGACCAAAGAATAATTCTCTGTATTTTCTTTTTACAAGTGTGACACAGATCCCAAAAAAGACATGAAATTCAAATTGATTTAAGCCTTTGAAAAGATGCGTAATAAAAACAATAGCAGGAATCCGTAGCATTGTACAATAATTGGAAGATGATCTGAAAAAGGGTTATATTTAATACATGGAACTGTATCACGGCTTTTACTGACACCTGCTGGTGAGCCAGTGTATAATATATCTGGAGACAAAGAGTTTAAAAAGATGAGAAAATCCAAAACAATTCAACAGTTTTACGTGTATTTGCAGATTAAAAGCTAAAGACTGACCTTTGGCACGTGTGGATTGAACTCAACAGCTCTGTGAATGGCCTCTACGGCATTCATCTCCGCTGAGCTAAGCCCTCGTCTTGAGGCGGCCTCTGGAGAAAACCTGACAGGGAAAAACACCAGATGACCATCAGACATTGGTGAGCACATATCACAGATTTAAGGTTAAGGAGATGCTGATGTCCTGGAATGACGTACTTATCTGACACGGCCCGCGCCTTCAGCAGTGCGGATGTGTAGCATATAGTGGCTGATTTTGGCAAGCTGATGTGTGCAATGGCAGAAGCAAAAGATTTCATGTGATGCATTTTTACCCAAGCATGGGAAAGTTACTTCACAAAAACGGTGATTTTATTGGTTTGAGTCTCACCGTCATATTTGGCAAGGACTGCTTGGACATCAGCGTATGCCTGAAGTTTTAAAAGGGCCTCCAAAAGGTTTTCGTGTATATTTAACATTCCTAACAGAGGAAACTCCTTCATTAACTATAAAAAAAAAGAAATATAAACCATTAACAGTCAATGTCTCAGCACTCATGACCTATAAAAAAATATGAAACTGGCTAATGCAGTCTTTATGTACAGCTTCAAGAGGTATAGTTTTTTTTAATGGAAACTCACATCTCTCATCATTTTTACTGCTTCTTTAACCCGTCCCAGTTTGCGTGCACACATTGCCAGTCTGCGCTTAATATACACCAGTAGGTTGATGTCTTTTCCAGCTGTGGGGGGCAAAAAATGTGAGACATTTTATATATCAAAGCCCTGTGAGGCTACAGATCCAATATAGAGGGTGTTTCAATAAAAGAGGGAGAGAACAAATGAGAAACGCAGGAGGCTCCGTCAGCACAGGAATCCTGCTCACAACAAACACTCCTCTGCACACACACACTGCACGTCGCCCAAGTCTTCAACGCCAGACTCCTGTTGTGACGGTGATGAGCTGAGTGGAGAATTACCTTCACCTGGCAGGATTTACCAGATGACTTCACACAAGGGACCAATAAATGATGCTCGGTCGACAGAACCATAATAATCTCAAACTTGTGTGCGAGATATCAAGTCTTGATGTGTCGTTTCAGACCCACTAATCATTTAGATTTGGATTCTTCAGTTTCGTTCATTAACATGATCTAAGTGCACTATTCATGACTGGAGGAGCTTTGAGGACGAATCCATCCGAAAGCCCAATGAAAACCTCTATATATCCATATCATATTCCACTGAGGAAACAACTGTAACAGCATTTTTTCCTGCTACTTGTGGCCTCCACTGGTTCTTGAACCTTTAAAAAAACAAATAGGTGACCTCAAAGCAGCTTTATGTGAGTCAATCAAAACCCTTGTCCTTGTGTTCTAAAGACAGCATTTGCCTCAAAGTGCGACCTTGTGACCTGTGACAGAACCAATCATGCAGGAATAAATGCGGACGTAGATGACAATAAAACACACGCACCGATGGTCAGTGCTTTTCTGAAAAGGCGTTCAGCTTCTGTGATGGTTGTGGCTTCTTCTTCTGCAAGAAGCACGTAAGCTGCCGCACACCTACAAACACACAGGCACACACATTTGAGGAACACACATGTCGTACTGGTATGTGATCACACAAACAGAAAATAACCTATAACAGGGGTTCGTTATTGTAATTAACAAATTATTTCTTTATGATTTATCTTTCCAGCTACATCATATATGATCAGATGCTAATATGTGGTTATCAACTTCATCTAAAGCGGATAGTTATGACAATGTTAAAAGTAAAAACACTGACTCTTGGTTCATTTCTAGGGCCTGGTAGGCTGCTCTGATCCTGGCTTGAGGGTTTCTCTCTCTCCAGGCTTTCTGCATCACTAGGGCATGATTGAAAACAAGATGTTAAAATCAAACATGTTCCTGGTCCGACATTACAGTTACAACATGTTCAAAGACTCCGAAGACTCCGTTTTAACCTATTGGTCCGTCCTGCTTCTTGTATTAAAACTCACCAGTGTCTTCTGGCCTTGACTGAGGGGTGTCACCTGTAAAGAACGTCTGGTGGTCTTGAGCAGAAAGGTTCATATCGTAGTAGGTTAGTGGCTCCTTCCCTGTTACCCAGGTATACCTGCCACACACAAAGCAAAAAACCCCCAAAACAAAACAATAAAGATAACAGATAACACAGATAACCCTTAATTAGAAGTAATATTTGTAAGGTATTTTAAAGCTTAAGAACACCTACCTGTTGTATTCTGCCCCTCTGAACAGATTTAATGGGTTTCTCCAGACTTTACACTCTACCACAATGACAACACAACAAAGTCAGCCCACCATCTGCCAGTAGTGTTTCTATGACGACATGTACAGCATGTTTACCTGAAACACTGGGCCTGGGCTCTGTCTCACCATTAATTGATGTAAAAAGGCCAGTTGTGGAGCTGCCTTCAACGCCCCCAAGAAGAGGACGCAGGTGACTTACTGACACTTGTTCTATGAACGAGGTCCCGTATTTACGGAAATACCACCACTCAAAT
>CAAE01014479.1:92328-117868 GCA_000180735.1 Tetraodon nigroviridis | reverse complement strand
TGCAGTTGCTGCTGTTGAGAATCATGTAACCTTTAAGGGCAGTTCCGAAGATGACTCAGAAGCGTGCTAATTTCTGGGGTGGTGTGGGGCCTTTGTCCTGTGGATCAGACCTGTTGTGCACAATTGCTAAAACACAGTGATACAGTCAGAGAAAGGCAAATGTAAAAGGAGGAAGGAAGGCAACAGCCGTGTATTTACGAGTAAACTGAAGAGCCCTGCATGTCCTTGAGCTGGTTTCCACTGCTGCTCCTATAAGTGCTCTGTGGTTCTTGTTACATTTTATGTTAGCTCTGACAGCTATACGTAGAATCTGAAACCTGATAAGACTGGTATGTCTGCATGGACTTCACTGACAGTAATATAAGACAGATGTGAAGGGGGTGGGAAAAAAACAACAGAAGGGTCCACTGCACTGCGTGTGGCACGTAGAGAGGATGTCGGACAAAACTGCCTACAACGCAATGGGAACATCAACGGAAAAAAAGACAGCTCAACACATTGGGGCTGCAGTTTAGGGCGAGAACTGGAACCAGGAAACATTTTATACCATAACAAACACATGAATTTACTTGAGTGAGATTCTGCCTATTTAGTCCAGTCAATTAGCAATAAAAGTGATGTAATGTGTAAATTTTAGTAGTAATTTCCATTTGATGTTAGTTTTGTTCTTAAATCACGAATCAAGTATAAAGATAAATTCCCCGATTGTCTGCAGTCGAAACATAAAAAGAGAAGGTTGTATACAAGCATGTCTGAGCTTTTAGGGGGAACCCAGCAACACGGATGTTACCCGGAGAAAGCGCTGCTGATTATTACGGTTAATCGTCTGCTCGTGACGTCACTGTACATCAGCATTTCCCGACCACTGGTATTTGTGGTTAGATGCCAAGTCAGACCTCAGGGGGAGGGGGATACAGACTGACAAGAGGAGGAAAGGTTGTCTTTTATATTCACGGGAGAGTTTTAATAGATGGAGGCGTGAGGGGAAGGTGCAGGGTGATGTAGGATCGAATAAATGTGCACATACGTGTGGATTGTCAGTTTAAAATCAGAATAGACTGGCCTGATCATCACAAACGCTACGATGGTCCTCTTAATACCCAACTGTAGTGTAAAACATAACATAACTGGTCAAATACATACATGCTGTAGAAAGCTACAGCCCGTTTAATGAAATGGTAAAAACCTTTTTCCCAATTTTGGTCTTTAAAGAGATCTCCCCCATACACATTATGTGTTGCACAGAAGCTGTGCTTTTCCAAGTTCCTTTCCATCTGTGTAAATGTGATACCTCTCTTTTGCACAATGAACTGGAAATGGAAGCTGTGTTTCACCTAATCCCCAAATCCATCCAACTCTCACATCCTATCATGCAAATTTGGAGCATTTTGAAGAGAATCCGTTCTCCCAACCATATGCCTGAGCCGTGTAAAAGATACAACTATTTATTATGCATGCATTGCACCAGGCTTATGGTAATAAGGTATTAAATTAGTGCTGGACATTATTGCTCTTCCATATGACTTGGACTGAAAGGATTTTCATATAAAGTCACATGAAACAGAAAAATGAAATGAGATTTGAGAACTGACTTATTGCTGATTCGTACCTGTGATTGCTCTGTTTAAAATATTACTGGCCCATCGAGTCAGCCTGCAAACTCTGGCCTGCAGCTGTTATTAGCTGCAATGAAACTCATTAAAAACAAGATTGAGGTAATTACTTTCTGTCTTCTTTTTCCTTTTATATTCTGCTTGTCCAAACTGTGGTGATTAGCAGAGAGCCTGTTTAGGAACAAAAGGCGATTACAACAGGAAAAAGTAATAAAAAATACACCTGACGTACTTGGATTCGCACGTGAAGGAAGTGAGCAGACATCTTCTCCTCTTTCAACAGTTGAATGTGTACACAAAAGACAGTATTAGTGACAAGAAGACAATATTGTGGTCATTAGGTATTTCCCAACGACAGGGTGGACTGTGACCAGACTATATGAATCAACTACCAATAAACAAGTGATGTTCGCAGACGTCCTCCCATGCTGTTCATCTCTGTCAGTTTCTCTACTTCCTCCCTGCTGGTATCTCTGTCAACGATGGTGCATCACTTTGTGGGTGAGTCTCAGGCCCTTGACTGGCAGCGATTTTCTCACAATATGGAAAAAATGCTGGTCTCCTTTACCTCGATGTTCTCTACATTAAAATCAAACAACTCCTGTTGCTTACACTACACCCTCCCACCCTCCACTTTTTAAAAAATTCTAATTATGATGTGGTTCAAACCGGGCGGTGGTAGATGATGACCCTTCTCCTGTCACTGCTGGAGCAATGTCAAGTTGCTTAAAAAATAAAATCTGCAATTAACAGAAAACAAAGAGGATGGAGGCACCAGATTTAGCTGTTGCTGTTTCCTAAAAGGGAATCAAGTAAAAATATGAAACTGTGCTTTTGAGTCTTTGCACAGAGTTGTGGTGTGGAGCCACGGCAGATGTTGCTGTGATCTGCTTCATCGGCATCTATGCATGTGCCACTGGTTTTACTGGGTAGGCTGCCATCAAACACACTGATCCTGCAGTTGTGATGCTATCTAGTGTGTTATTTCTCCTACTACTCCGTCTCCTCTAAATAACTGGAAACCAAACCTCCAGTGAAAAAAAAGGAACTTTATCTAAACAATATTGCGGCCATCCTCTTTAAAAGCAAGTCCCAGTGTGTGCTGAATACATTTTCATGCTTCATGTATGCACACTGTTATTTTTCACAGCTCGCTGTCAGTAAACATCGCACAGTTATGGAATCAAAAGGTCGTGTTATGTAAAGCTCACAGCTGCTTGATTGCTTTGTGGAGGTGTGGTCACAGTGGGTGCAGAGTGGTGGGGCCCACTGATAGAATCTTTTTTCAATATATTTTTTTTCAACCATCTTTGCGTGTGTGGGAAAGTGTGTGCAGATTGTTTTGTTTTGTTTTGTTTTTCTTGTGAATGTGACTTAAACACACTGTCTCTCTCTGCCTGTTATGTACTTGCTTATTTGTCTCTGTTTTTTTTTTTTTTTTTTGCTTTTTTGTTGCAGCTGTCACCCTCCATGCTGCAGACATGCTGCGTTTGCTAATGTGATGCAGCGTCATTATTGCAGCCATGTCGCGGGATGCCGTTATAAGAGCTGCCGCAGCTAAATCCCCATTAACCACTGGTGCTGCTGCTGGTTCCATTGTTGGAGATTCCGTTATTACAAATTTGAAATGCATTGCCTTTAAAGTCATAAATCTTGTGTGGGATTACTGCGTATAAGTCGTTTGTTTGGTCCGGACTCATCAATCAGTGCTGGAATGTTTGTGTTACAACTGCCACTTTGTATGATGGATGAGGACGGGTGTTTTCTAACTCTCGGTGTGTGTGTGTGTGTGTGTGTGTGTATGTGTGTTGTGTCAAAGTCCAATGTAAGCAATGACACTCATTAATCCATCTGCTGCAGTGAGTGATTGAACGAGTCACATATTAACTGTCTTTTCCCCTTTAATCCCTTTGTGTTCCCCAAGATTAAATTTGAACACTAATAAATGTTCTTTTATGGCTAATTAGTGTGTCACACCTTGCCAAGAATCATTTTCTTCTTCTGCTAATTCTAATTGGGGCAATTAATCATGCAAAAAGGTAATTAGCGTAGTTTGATGTGCGGTAAAGCCACGCTGGAGCCTACGGGGGGGATTTAGGGGGCTTTTGTCTTGCAACACAAACAGAAAATGAGTCAGTGCTGGCAGGTGCTTGATGCCGCTGAACAAGTGCTACATAGTACTAGAGAATGTGTTCGGTTGTGCTGGAATGACAGCAATATTAAAGACAGGAGCATGATGTACATGCAGTGAAAGAGCTTTGCAATATTCTGGAGATTTCCTGCAAGAATTGTCATTCTTGATCACACATAAACACTGAGGCTGGAGCTCGTACCACTGATGAGAAAGACTTTCAAAGATCTCCAACAGCAGACAGCAACGGGTACATACTGATCAAGATAAAAAAAAAACTTTGACCTACAACTGATTCGTCCATACGTCGATTTTCTCGTAATGACAAATACTTATGAGGGTCGGCGTGTCATCCGGAGCCCAAGCGGATCGCCTTTTGTTTCTGAAGAAAATTGTGGGTGAGTGAAATAAAACCACTGAGGCCAGATGCATCATGTATCCATATAAAAACTCCTTATGCAACTCTGTTTGGCAGCACAGCAAAACCTGAGAAACAATGACTGATGCTAGCGTGACAGACAGCAAAACGTGTTTCTCGCTTTTCGTCATTGGGCATCAGCCTCATAAAGGAAACTCATAAAGAACATTTTAAACTTGATTAATGCAGACTCAGTGCTACAGTTTTAATATTTCCCCTTTTTTTGCATTATGCAACAGTTTGGCACCCCACATATTTCTTATCCTGTCCTATCTCTTACGCGAACAAAAAAAAAAGAAAAAGAAAAAAAAATCACAGTTTGAGCGTCACGAAAAATGCTCAGCCCCATAATATCATGAAGCTAAGGTTGATTATGATAGTGAAATTGGCAGCGAGGCGTGGAATATCCCCTTGGTGATTTTCCAACTCCAGCTCATTTCACAGGCCATCTTTGGGTCCTGAGCTCTGCAGCTCGGTTCACTCGGTTCTGGCCTGGGTGCTGCTGAGCTTTCGTTTGCTGTTTCATAGAGGTTTCGCATGTTCATAAAGCTGCGGCGATGTGACCTGCAAGAAAGAACTGATGCGACCACGGAGACACGTGGGAGTAGTGCAGTGAAGCTGTGCTTGGTTGACCTTAAAGGAGAAGACAGAGGAAGGAACAGGGGGTCTAAATGTCAGGCTAAGGTGACAGCTCACGTGTCTCTCAGGGAGGGTTTGAGTAGTATTTTTAAAAGATAAATATATAAATACAAAAAAGAGGAATTTTTGGCAGGTAAATCAACACGAGGCACACCAGATAGGTAATTTAGGTTCTGCCCTGAACACACAACTCCATCACTTATCCAAGAGCAGACTTTGTGTTCATCTGGACACAGATGATCACAGGGTCTACTCTTGGATAACTATGACCTGGATGACTGAGAACCTGCACAGACAACTCCATCACTTCTGCCAAAATATTTGATTTTAAATTAAACGACATTAGAGACTTTAAAATGGTAAATGGAACGTTATCCGTGAGTCAAGGCCATTAGCAGCCCCAGTCTGAGTTGCCTTAGGCTTTGTAATTAACTCTGCTCAACCGCAGCTAAACATTTTTGACGTTTTCCGTCGTTCAGAATGAACTGTCACAGCAGAGAGAGAGAAAGTAACCATCTTGTCACATTGAGTTTAACTGAGGATTGTGAAATGTTGGGTGCCCCTCCCCCCTAGATCATGAGCAGATATGAACACACACTCACACACACACACACAAACACAAATTCCTAGACCTGGAATTTATTTTGCTGCTGCGTTTTTATGAATCGATGATGGAAATAGTGACTTGACCTCTGAGGGGCGCCATCACTGAGTTCTGTTACGTGACCATTTGTTGCTAATTACATTTCTCTTTCTGGTGCAGTAAAAATGAAAAGCAAATCTAGTTCTCGTCTGGATTGTGATCATGTGACCAAAATGCTTTTTAGGCACAAATCATTGTCACTGTCACAGTGAAGTACAAAGCATGCGCATTTTTTGTTTTTTTTTTGTAATTTCGTGACAAAATCAGAGTGGAGAGTTGCTTTTGTTTTACCTTTTGCTGCTCAGGAAAACAAAACTCCGAAGTTGCGCCTTGGATTCAGCACAAACGAAAGTATTAGCATGCGACATCTATTCAAACCACACGGCTGTGGCACAGACTGCAGCGCTGTCTCACGGTTGTAGCGCTGACCTCAGACGCCCACTAAAATTACTCATTTTGTACATAATAGCCCATTTCTGCTAAGTTTCATTTATTAGGAAGACAAAGGTTCCAGTCACTGTGCGATCCCTGAGGGTCACGATGAGTTGTTACGAGGTTAGTGAAGCCTCGCAATGATGTCTGACGAGGCCAGATGAAAGAAAACCAAAGAAAAGTGTAAAAACGGCACATATCTCCCTGATGAACACACATTAAGCCAATCACCAAGCATTAGCCTTTCAATGGTCCATGGACCAATACACTTCCCTGTAAATATGACACACATTCAGTATATTTCTTTGAAAAAAATATTCAATTGACAAGCCTCGTACTCTGTTATTTAGACCCTGGCTGATGCTTTTATAAAATACTGTAATTAAATTACACAAGGAAAGTGCGCTTACATCTTAAATGACAGTCCTGATGCATCATTTGCACACAAATTCAAGAACCGGCAGCAAATCTTGTGCAAACAGATGATTCCATAGGAGACCAACATGCCTCCATCATCTTTCACACTTTAAATTGGTATCTATATGAACCTAGAAGTGGAATTGACAGAAAAATATTCAAAACTACAAGAAATAGAGAATTCACATGAATGTGGGATTGGTGAGAAAACCCAGTAATGAAACCAGTAATGGCAGTTTTTTTCTCTGTGATTCAAGTTAATATGTAAATTTTGTTGACCACATTGGGAAAGGTAAAGTGTTTGTTTTCCAACCACATTGTCAATCACTTTAGTTTTTTTTTTTTTTTGCTTTGTTTTTTTAATGCACAGATGTAAAAAAGAAATAAATCTGCTGACACAGAAACATCCACGAAGGCGTCACAGCATGAGGGGGAAAATCTACTGTAGGTGTATTAAGCAGACTTCTCGTCATCAGGCAACCACTGTTATTGGATTAAACAATATGGCGTTTACACGATCACTCGAACAACCTGATTACTGGAAATCAGATAATAGTGGGATTTTTATGGTGGTGCAAATGGGCTCAGTGCCTTTTGTTTCTGTGAAAACTGCGATGCCCTACTTCACCGCTAAAAAACACTGAAATGATTCAGATGAATATTCAGCAACGACCCACTCCCACATGTTCCACTGAGACAGAAAATTCCCTCTTGTGAGACGCGTGTCTGGTGCAGACTGTAGGTGTTGTTCTGCTGCTGAAAACCGGACACAGCAATGACCCGAACGTGACATTCCAGCGCAAATTTACACAAGAGTTTGATTCTCCTCACTTGGTGTGCAGGAATCCATTCCAGACGAACGTGCTCAGAAGCCCAGCGTCTCCTCGTGCTTCGCAGAAACCCAGAAGTTGTCCGGGTCACACTTAGATGTGAGATGTGAGTTCTGGGAAGTTGCCGGTTCCAGACAGAGACAGAGACCTCTTCTGACGAAGGAAGGATGCGTTAACCTGTCAATCATGTCACTGCTCTGTCAATAGCTGCCTAATCCTCTGCTGAAAGCTGGTTTTTGCTGGATCTAGAGGTCAAAGGTGACCTGTATCACAACCCACGTGCCTACGACTGCAATAACTTTGAGAGTTAAAAATCTTTTTTTAAGTGAATGTTAGGTTAGGGTTATTGGAAAAAAATGAGGGGCTGTACAAAAATGCATATTATCAACCTTTGCAGAAGGTGTAAAAAAAAAAATAAAAATAAAAAAATCCTTTAGCCTTTCTAACCAGGCAGAAAAATACTTGTTTATCTCTCAGTTCACTTTATTCTCTGCTAGTCTTGAAAAGGGGGAGGGTGGAGGGTGTGCATACTGTTGAATCAATTCTGGTTATATGTGGGTATAAACAAAAGGAAATGAGCACAGTGAAGAGAATGCACTCATCTGGAACAAAAAAACACTCTGAGCTTATGTAAGCCCGATCATCTCCATGACAACAGCTTTGCTGGTAACATAGAGACATGTGTACAGCCACAGTAATATCTTACAATTGAATTAAGCAGCACCTGTGCATATTTCAAATGGAAATAATGCAGTGCAAACAACTGCTAGAGTGAGATGGCTGCTGGAGTGTCTGAAAGAACTTGTTTGATTTTAGACTTATATGAATTTAGTACTTACAGATATATAAATATATCTGTAAGTATATATACAGCATATACTGTATATAAAATAAATATACAGTATTTATGTGGCAGATCTTGATCTTGTTTTGAAAGAAAGCTGCTGAACTTTATTTTAAGTTAACTTATATAACTATTTGCGGCCACATATGTGTTACGTTGTTCAGGAGTTTCGCCTGAAAAAACTCTTTTTGGGTGAAGTGAGAGTGAGAAACATCAGTGGAAACACCGAAGGTTTTGGTCCTTCCAGAAGCCACTGTTAGATTGTATCGGCACAGCAACGCCTGAATAAAATCTTGCATGAAGTCGAAACTGTAACATCAGAAGAGATTTTACAAGGGGTATTTTTTGGCGCATAAATAAGAGTAACCTTGGGTAATTACCTTGAAAACAAAAACAAAACACACAAAATAGAAAAAAAAAAAATTCTGTAGCAATATACGAAAATAGTTTTATCAGAAAAATGTGTTTTCTTGCTAATATAGTTTAAGGTCATGATGCAAATGTAATCCACAAGAGAGTTTATTTAAAAAAAAAAAAGCAAAACATTAGGGGGTAATGTTGCATTTTAAATAAAAGCTGTAGTTCACTATGTGGCATTTCCTTTCCTTTTTTTCCCAATAAACTTAAGTACTCCTCTAAAAATTACCTATCCTTGTAGTAAAGTGTTTGACTTGTTTATGGACTCCTGAATCTGTGGAGAGATAGCCTTCTGGTCCAGATTCGACTGTCAGGTCCTCCTCTGTGCTGCTTCTTCGGGAGCCCACAAATACGATCTGCGTTTAATTCAGAAACCTGCCAGTTATTTGTCTTTGGAGTCACTGTGAACCAAACAAAAGCAATCATTCAAACGTGACCTGTTGAACTGTGAGCTGGTATTCCAGCCTGGTGGTGGGATGATCTTACGGCCATTATAAAAGGCAATTTATGCATCATAATACAGACTGTACCGCAGTAATCACAAAGATACCATTCTAAGAGAAGGCAGAATTTTAAAATATGCCTCATGTTCTGGTTCCTTAAGCTGTCAATGCTTCAACTGCTGATCTGAATGACTATTTTTACTGATTTCTCTATAATAAAAAATGTGATATTATAGACACTTTACATTAAAAAGGTCCTGCTGCACAAACAATCTTTCCCCATTAAAACCAGCCCAAAGTTATTTGTTAACAGGGTCACAGCCAGTTTAATTGAAATATAACCAAAGAGTTTCCATCTTGATGTCAGGCATCTCGTATTTACACAAATGATGTGAAAACCCAAACAGAAGTGTGGAATAAACACGGCAAGAGTTTAACGAGGTAGAACTCTGACATAGAGAAACTGTGAGGATCATTGATGCTCCTGATGGAGGAACAGCATTAACACATCATCATGAACAATGGGGGATGTTTATGTTGTCTATAAATACCAGGAGGGTGCTGATAATTGTCTTTTGATTGCATCTATGTTCATTACCAGCTGAGTAATTAACAGTAAACAACTTAACGTTGACAGCAACGGATGGGACTCAGGTGTTTAGGGATAATTTGGGATTCAGGGGGTTTTAAACGCGATCGTGAAGGAGGACGCAGAGCTTTGTCTGTTCACACAAGCAGGAGTTGAGATTGTGCACCTCAAAGGTGGCAAAGAGAAAGAGTCGGAGAGAGAGAGAGAGAGAGAAAGAGAAAGAGAAAGAGATATTCGGCGATACATTCAGATAAAAGCAAAAACCTGTAATGTGCTGTGACACAAGGGCCTGCGTCAAGAGCGGAGGAACGACACAGTAAAAAGGTTCCACTGATATAAAAAAGGCTGTGTTTCTGTCAAATATTAATGACTCCATGAAAGGCTTTACTCATAACTGCAGCTATTCTGAATTTATAAGGCAGCACAGTAGCACAGAATAATGATAAATAACTTCCCCACCTTCGCCAACTGCACTCCTCTAATAGATGGGTACACAACACATCCGCATGTGTGCGCGTGTGCGCGCGTTTGCAGGCTTATTTTTCACTTTTCTCTTTAACTTCCTGTGAGTCACCAGGGGTGGAGGAAATACTTTACAGCTGTACATTGATTTTTATGTGAAAACAGAGCTAATGCACAAGGAGAACAAAAGCAGGAATCTGCTCCAGTGCTTTGCTTGACTTGTAAATTCCTGTGTGCCTGCTTAATTTACTTTGCTGCTCAGTGATAAAGTGCTGTTATGGAGCGGTTACATAACCTTTGCTTATTTAAGTATGTCATGAGCCCAGAGTGGCTTATATAACTTAACAAGATGGTATAAATCTGGCGATCCTCTCCTCTTCTCATTTACTTAAGTCCGAGACAGATCTTTTGTGATGATGTTGCTGACAGAAAGAGCTGATTACGGTGCTTAAAACTAGTTTTTCTGATGTTAGCTCCTTCTCACCATTAAGAAAAGTTAATATATCCAATATTATTGAAGTGATCTGGTTTCCCTTAAAATAAATGACCAAACCCAACAAGAAACAGCTTCTATTCGATGGGCTGGTTTTTGTGTCAGTCAGTGTCAGTGTGTGTGTGTGTGTCAGTGTTTGGAGATGGTGTTTTCTTACATAACCGAAGGGCAGTCAGTCCAGCTTATACTCAAATTCATGCAGAAATGGGTTCAACGATGATTAAAATTATGAGGGACGAATGCTTCCTCATATTATTAAGACCAGTTTAATACTTTAAGCGTTTGCAACTGCTGAGATTGTTTTAGTTTAACAGCTATGAAGCCAATCATTAGCAGAGTGTTTTAACAAAGAAACACACATTTCCAATATGGTGCAAATCTGAGAGAATTAAAGTGACATAAAGAAAGTGATCATCAATATTTAGTATTTTATAATACTAAATATTTATAAGTGCAAAAACTGCTGGAGCTACGTCCACATATTATGAGGCCAGAAAAAATGAATATACCCCACCGGCAGCCAACCAATCATCTCATCTTCATCAGAAGCTCCAGAATACTTTTTTAAAGGCACTCCTCTATAGCAACAATGTATTCATTAAGATTTTGTTCAAATTTTGTTATCAAACATGCTGCAAATGTAATATCAACTTTGTACTTTAAACAACAATAAAAAAGTCTTCACTTTCATCCCCTGGATGTAGAGATGATTTCTCATCACAAATGAAAGTTAGTTGAAGCTTTCAAGAATGGGCGCCAATCAATCGTATTTGACTGTCTCTCATCAATGTGCTCAAACTGCCGTGTGGAGCTGTTAACAACTGTAGGTGCAAGAGAAAGAAGCAGCCAGGCCGGAAATGAGCAACTTTTATGCTTCCTGCAGGCTCCCATTTGTTGTGGTGGAAACTTAGAAACAATTGGTATGAAATCAGGAGTTGACTCCATTAAATGTTCTGCAGGATGGAAAAAAAAAAAAAATCCCATTTGAAACAGACATAGAAAAACAAAGCGCTCATGCAGAAAAACAGAAACTTCTTGTGAAAGGTGGTAGATTGTGATAGTAAAGTAGTTTAGTGATTTATTACTTCCAGAAAGTGAGGAGGTAATGTGACATCTGCCTGCCTGTCTGCCTGCCTGTCTGCCTGCCTGTCTGTCTGCCTGTCTGCCTGTCTGTCTGCCTGCCTGTCTGTCTGCCTGTCTGTCTGTCTGCCTGTCTACCTGTCTGCCTGCCTGTCTGTCTGTCTGCCTGTCTGTCTGTCTGCCTGTCTGCCTGCCTGTCTGTCTGTCTGCCTGTCTGCCTGCCTGTCTGCCTGCCTGCCTGTCTGCCTGCCTGTCTGTCTGCCTGTCTGCCTGCCTACGATGCACCACAGACTGTAGATGGTGATGAAGGTCTGCGCCGTTCATCTTTTCTTCCCTGGAAACCCATCACATTCAAATGACCTCTGGATGCAGCTCGGCAGTCTGCAGCAGATACTACTGTATTTTGTCTGCGTCCGCTGCGTGCTGGACTATCAGTGGCACTTCTCCCCCACCGTGCAAGCTGACCTTTCATATTTAGTATACCATGTTGCATAAAGGTCACCACTGTTTTGGCTTTTTTCCACTGATTTTGTTCCTATGATAGGAAATGCTCACCGAGTCTTCCATATATTAATATTTCAATGTTGTTTTCGAAGCTTGCAAAGGGCAAATGATCACACTGGGTTTTCTAGAAGCATATACTGTATTTATTTTTTTCAAAACAAGACGTTCGGTAATACCAAGGAAACAAGAGGAAAACCACCTCTTCAGATTTTTAAAGTATCAAGGTAGTAATGTATATTCTTTAAATTGTGTATTTTTCACGCTCCAACTTAGCTACATGGAAATTAATACATTTAATGATTTATCTCAATTAGAGCTCTTTATTTGAGCATCTGTGTCAAGTTCACCAGTTTTATTTTTCTCTCCAACCACACTGATGGTTGTGTGTGAAAGAGTGTAAATACAGAGATGGATCCTCCCCATCAGATATGACGTATTAAAGTGTCTCAGAGACATCACTTCCAGAAAAAGGGTGTCAAAATGAAGAAGAATACAAACAATGAAAGAGGAGACTGGAACTGCATCAGTTCCAGTTCTTCACCAGCAGTTCTCTCCCCCTCCCTCTCTCCTAACCTCACCTTTTCCCTCTACCTCTTCCTCCCCCACCACTCTGCTCCCAAATGGAGGGCATTTTTATACCGGCCACCGCATGTCATATTCATTCTCAACCCCTCCTCCTAATGCAAAACAGGTAAATATAGGATGTTACTCCTCAGATTTGCAATATGTGAACTAAATTTCAGAGACAATGAGAAGTAACTGGGGAGGAACAACTAATAGAATGTAAGAAGGAAAATGTTACTTTATCCATGAAACAGAGGATAAAATGTGGTAAAGACCAAAATGTGGGACAGGTGCACAAACACTGACACCACCCTGGTATATCTTGAACTTTACTACGTTGAGAGGAGGAGACCACGGCAGCGCTCAAGTCACGCCCTCGCTCATCTTTGTGCCACATATAGTTGGAATGATTTTGACCTTCAGCTTATTTCACTCATCTAGGAATTTTAGACCTTTTGTTTCATCGCTCTGCCTCCCATTCTGTCATCATCTTCTCCATTCTGGTGTCTCTGCAAAGAGTTGGGAATATGAAAGGCTCCAGTTAAGCTTCAAATGGCCCCCCTTCTTTTCCTCCTCCTCCACTTTCTTTTTCCAATGAGATGGTAACATTAATCAATTAGGTTGGCCCTTAAAGGATCTGAAGGAGATGAAGCTCCCCTCTCTCTGAAAATGAAATGCTACAGACTTTTAAATCAGTCAAAGGGCATTTCGTATTTGACTGTCTCTCATCAATGTGCTCAAATGCCGTGTGAGCTGTTAACAACTGTAGGTGCAAGAGAAAGAAGCAGCCAGGCCGGAAATGAGCAACTTTTATGCTTCCTGCAGGGTCCCATTTGTTGGGGTGGAAACTTAGAAACAATTGGTATGAAATCAGGAGTTGACTCCATTAAATGTTCTGCAGGATGGAAAAAAAAAAAAAAAAAAATCCCATTTGAAACAGACATAGAAAAACAAAGCGCTCATGCAGAAAAACAGAAACTTCTTGTGAAAGGTGGTAGATTGTGATAGTAAAGTAGTTTAGTGATTTATTACTTCCAGAAAGTGAGGAGGTAATGTGACATCTGCCTGCCTGTCTGCCTGCCTGTCTGTCTGCCTGCCTGCCTGTCTGCCTGTCTGCCTGTCTGTCTGTCTGTCTGCTCTTTTTGAGAAGGGAAGGTGTCGTTCGAGTTCCTGGCAGATTTCTAAACGTGAACGTTTTTGAGAAAGACACATTTCACTGCAGCAATCTGCGATGCACCACAGACTGTAGATGGTGATGAAGGCTGCGCCGTTCATCTTTTCTTCCCTGGAAACCCATCACATTCAAATGACCTCTGGATGCAGCTCGGCAGTCTGCAGCAGATACTACTGTATTTTGTCTGCGTCCGCTGCGTGCTGGACTATCAGTGGCACTTCTCCCCCACCGTGCAAGCTGACCTTTCATATTTAGTATACCATGTTGCATAAAGGTCACCACTGTTTTGGCTTTTTTCCACTGATTTTGTTCCTATGATAGGAAATGCTCACCGAGTCTTCCATATATTAATATTTCAATGTTGTTTTCGAAGCTTGCAAAGGGCAAATGATCACACTGGGTTTTCTAGAAGCATATACTGTATTTATTTTTTTCAAAACAAGACGTTCGGTAATACCAAGGAAACAAGAGGAAAACCACCTCTTCAGATTTTTAAAGTATCAAGGTAGTAATGTATATTCTTTAAATTGTGTATTTTTCACGCTCCAACTTAGCTACATGGAAATTAATACATTTAATGATTTATCTCAATTAGAGCTCTTTATTTGAGCATCTGTGTCAAGTTCACCAGTTTTATTTTTCTCTCCAACCACACTGATGGTTGTGTGTGAAACAGCAGTTCTCTCCCCCTCCCTCTCTCCTAACCTCACCTTTTCCCTCTACCTCTTCCTCCCCCACCGCTCTGCTCCCAAATGGAGGGCATTTTTATACCGGCCACCGCATGTCATATTCATTCTCAACCCCTCCTCCTAATGCAAAACAGGTAAATATAGGATGTTACTCCTCAGATTTGCAATATGTGAACTAAATTTCAGAGACAATGAGAAGTAACTGGGGAGGAACAACTAATAGAATGTAAGAAGGAAAATGTTACTTTATCCATGAAACAGAGGATAAAATGTGGTAAAGACCAAAATGTGGGACAGGTGCACAAACACTGACACCACCCTGGTATATCTTGAACTTTACTACGTTGAGAGGAGGAGACCACGGCAGCGCTCAAGTCACGCCCTCGCTCATCTTTGTGCCACATATAGTTGGAATGATTTTGACCTTCAGCTTATTTCACTCATCTAGGAATTTTAGACCTTTTGTTTCATCGCTCTGCCTCCCATTCTGTCATCATCTTCTCCATTCTGGTGTCTCTGCAAAGAGTTGGGAATATGAAAGGCTCCAGTTAAGCTTCAAATGGCCCCCCTTCTTTTCCTCCTCCTCCTCCTCCTCCTCCTACCAATGAGATGGAAACATTAATCAATTAGGTTGGCCCTTAAAGGATCTGAAGGAGATGAAGCTCCCCTCTCTCTGAAAATGAAATGCCACAGACTTTTAAATCCAGTCAAAGGGCATTTTTCCCAATCTTGCTCTTCTCTTCTCCTCCTCCCCCCACTCTCTTTCATTCTCCGCTCCCTGTTTCATTCATCTTCGCTCCCATCCCCCCTCTCATTTCTCATGTGCAACATAAGTAGAAGGTCGTAGAATGAGAGGATGATGAAGAGGAGGGTTTATTCAGGAATGGAAAGGGAGGACGAGAGGATGCTTGTTGGGAGAGGGGGTTGAGAAAACGCAAAACACATCTGCGGGGGCAAATCTGAAGTCTTTCCTGTTTTGGAATTGTTTTTTCATTAAAAATAGAAAAGCCCTCTGTTTGAAAACATTTTTTTCTCTTTTTAACTACAAGAAGTCTTAGCTAGCGATCTTCCAGAAAATCTACCAGAAAATAATGCAATGTATAACCTATTTTTCAATATTGCGTCAGGCCTGTGCATGTGAACAGTAAATATTGCGCGTAGACAGTTTGCATCTGTTGCAACAGCAGCTAATTACAAATGGCAAAAAAAGAAAAAAAAGGGGTCACAGAGAGGGAGGAGCAGAGTCCATGAATGGCAGTTGTTTCAATGGCCGATTGTCTGAAGGAACAAGAGCCAACATAGTCTCATTATTGAAGGTCAGTGGCTAGAAAAGGTTAGCTAAGGTTCACATTGAACGGCTCTTTGTGGCACGGCTGCCATGGCCTCACACAGAATTTATTCATACAGACTTTGATAGAAAACTCAACTGTGTTTTGGTTAAGAGAAGTGCACGTTCTGCAGAGCATTCTTTGGCATGTAGCTGTTTTGATTCGGGGACCGTCAGTGTTGGTTATTTGCATAGTTTCAAGTTCGGGGAATGTTTCTGAACTCCAGAGTTTGGAATGGAGAAGGTCGCTTTTTCACACGTGGGGCCTCAAAATCCACAGAGAACATAGAAATGTGATCCCACGGGTGAACAAATGCAATTTGCTGTAGGTCAGCAACATTCTGCATTAAAAAAAAAAAGAGAGAGAAATGAGTTCTTCTGGGTACATGTGCAGATATTTTGCCTGTAGCTTGTTTACCTCGGAATGAGTTTCACCAAATGCTGAGATCTGATCGTTTTCATTTGTACACTTCACCACTGAGAAGAACTTCCTAGGGGCTAGAAGCCTGCGTGCAACCGTCTCACCTCTGAGCCACTTCCTGCACAAGGCATGAGTCCAGCATTACACAAAAGAATACAATGCTTTTAAATATGTTCCCATTTTCCTTTTTTGCTTTTCAGCTTCAAAGCTTGCTTCTCCAGCCTAATGCTGGCTATGAAGAAATGTAGTGGGGTGGGACACAGCCCACGCAATGATGGGATTGATAGCTTCGATATTGGTAAAATATTATTTGGCCTTTTATGTCTGAATTGTTAGGTACGCCGTGTGTTGTTCAGGACCCAAACGCAGAGAGTAGGCTGGCGCTCCAAAACAAAAACCCCTTTATTGGATGAGACAGGCAAACAGGCAAAACAGGTAGGCAGAACACTTACACGGGAAAATAGTTGCTCTAAAACCCGGACGGGGAAAATCCTCTCTCGGATCGAACACTACTGAGCGAGTGAACATCTTCCACAAGCAACGAACTCAAACAAGCACTCTAACAATAAACAGTCAATGATCCAGCAGCGGGGACCAGCTCGTAGCCTCCCTTTATTGAAGGCTGATGAGCTGATCCCCAACACCTGTGTTGCTGCAAACTTCATGAACATGTTATCTTAGGAAATCAAAGGCAATCTTTAGAGATTGATCATCAACCACCAGCAGCAACAATTCTTACTGGCACCATCACGATTACTGAGGAGTCTGGCTGCAGAGCTCTCAGCTCAGGCCCACAGAAAAACACCACTATTTTATGACAGTTAAGCTTGGTCTTCAAGATAGATAAAATAAATAAAAAAAATAAAATGTTAAAAAAAGGAAGAAAAAAACTTGGAGAGAGCTAACATACAGTTTAGCATGTTTCATCTTTAACGGTCGCTTATGCTGCGCTTTACCACCAGATTAACTGTCATTTGTGCGATTGTAATATGTTGCCAGAGTTGTAGAGTCATGCTCTGCTGCAGATGAAAAAACTGTTAATCTTTTGAATCTGATTAATCATCCACACAAATGTGCTCATTTAGATCTAAAATTAGATTAGATTGCCCAAGATCCATAAGGAGGGCACACCACTCAGGCCAATAGTCAGCAGCATCAACTCCGTCACCTACAATATCTCGAAATTCTTGGCCTCCATCCTGGCTCCAATGGTTGGCAACACCCCACATCACATCAAAAACTCCCTGGACTTTGCAGAAAAGGTCAGCAACCTTCAACTGGAATCAGGGGAGACCATGGTGTCCTTTGATGTCACCGCCCTATTCACCTGCATCCCCACCTCCGAGGCAACAGAAGCTATCCACAAGTGCCTGTTACTAGACAAGAACCTCCAGGAGAGGACAACATTATCACCAGCCCAGATCTGCACGATGCTGGACCTCTGTTTAAACACCACGTACTTCCAGTTCAGGGAAAGTTTCTACAGGCAGAAACATGGCTGTGCCATGGGCTCACCAGTTTCACCCATAGTCGCCAACCTTTACATGGAAGAGGTGGAAAAGAGGGCCCTGTCGTCCTTTACAGGAGCCGCGCCAAGCCGATGGTTCAGGTATGTGGACGACACCTGGGTTAAAATTCAACTGAAACCAAACTCAGAGGTCAACAGGGTTCATCCACATGGAAGTGCAGAGAATGAAAAACAAATCAGTTGAGTACCCGTCTCCACCAAGCTGGGCTGGTACATGAAGTGAAATTTGCTGTAAAGGGTTAGTCATTATTACATGCATTTAGGAAGCATCCATATTTTACAAGCCAACCTTCCACACTCACCAAAAACAAATGAAAAGTGAATCTCTGCAGCATAATCTTGTTTCCATCTGCGTCTGTCCGGCCCCACAATTGTGATAGCGGTGCCGGTTTTGGATGTGAGCGCAGGCCGTTAATGAGTCATCCTAACTGTTTAAGAGAACCCATTGGACTATTTCCTGTTTACCCTCATGTTGTTGTTTCATTGGACACCAGTGGAAAAAAAAGCTGAAATAGTTGATATGAACAAAATAAAAATGCAGCATTCAGGAACTAAGATATGTTTTAAAAGGAAAGTAATCTGCTCATAAATGTGCTCCGCCTATCTACTGAAAAATATGTAAATGTTTTTTTTTTTTTTATTATATCAAGCGATGTTGCATCTGAAAAAACACAGCATTTTGGCCTCTTTGTTTATTAAAAGCATAAGGATTTTTTTTCTTTGCTCATTAAACCAATTAAACATTATAAATTTGTAACAGGAACAGTTTTGTTAAGGTATCTGTAGAATAATATAAAAGAACCCAATATAAACATGGACATTACTAAAAAACAAACAAACAAACAAACTAATTGTTGGTAAATTATTGAAATAAAATAGAAAAAAAATCAAATTTGACTGAAATCTTTTAATTTATATTAGAATATATGCGGTGTCTTAAAAGCTGTTGATGTTCTCCCAACGTTGACTGGGTTGAAGACTTTATCATCAAGGAAACTATAAAATATAATTTCCTCTCTATTTCTGAGTAATAGTAAAAGCTCTTACCAAGGCAATAAAAAGTGTTTGTTGTGCTGATGGCTTTAACCGGAAGACGCTATGCTATTAGCCAGAGGGTGTAATCCCTGTATAGTCTATGTATAAATTTGCTTGCTATGGCTTAGTTTTTCCTTATTCAAAAAACTTTCTGTGCCTTAATTTGAGGATTCACAGGGCGGGAAAATGTTTTTAGGTTGCATCCCATGGGAGTTTTGCATTACCGCGGAGTCAAAGAGACTGACATCCATGGAGCAGGAGTGAAAAGAAATCGTCATGTTTGTGACTGTTAACCCCGTGAGCTGGAAGTCAGGGTCGCCGGAGCTGGTGGCTGATGGCAGACTGTCACAGCAGGCCCGTGGTGCAGGCCCATCTGTGCCGGGTATTAACGCAGGCTCACACTCCAGTGCCAGAGACACCATGCTGCATAATAGCTACACAGACATAGACACAGTCCTGAGGGGGCAACAAGTCACCCACTGGGATGACAATAGCAGCCCGGTTAACACAACACACACACACGCACGCACGTACGATCATGCACAATCCCACAAGGAAGACAAGAAATGCACACATTGAATGGAACCCTGAACACTCACTTTTTTAAGCTCTGTGCTGCAAAAATCCCATTAATGGTATTTACTACGTATGAGTGAGCACATAACATCACTTTACCCTTTTCTTAAAAACAGTATGAGACACATTAAGCTGTGATTGATTTGTTTTTTTTTCCTCCCCCCCAACCCCCATCAACGTGTTTGTTAGAAGATCTGGTTAGAGCATTGTTCAGAGTTTACATCCTGTTCTGTTGACTGTTGCGTGAGTATGTTTTATCCAGGTGTGTGTTCGTGCGTGCGTGTGTGTGTGTGTGTGTGTGTGTGTGTGTGTGTGTGTGTGTGTGTGTGTGTGTGTGCGCGTACAGGGGTCAAAGCTGGAGCACGGTAGCAGTGTAGATTAACTCAGCTATTACCCGAAGTCTGCGTACTCGCAGTGTGAACCCAACTCCTTAGTAGCTTGGAGACAGACATTAAGATGAAATAAAGTGGAAAAACCAGCACATTTTCAAAATAGCTGCAGGAAGTCCTGTTGCGTGAGCCGGCTGAGTGAATCAGACTTTATCAGAAATGCTTTACATGGCTTTGCCTGAACTCTATAGACCTGTATGCCAGTGTTACACATACAGGCAGGTAAAGTCAGAGATGGATGAATTCAGGCGGTTACTATATTTATTACTGTTCCTTAAAATCTGACTGGCCTGGAGGCATCTGCAGATTTTCCATGTGAGTTGTGGAGCTTTAATTAGATGGACTCTTACTTTTCCTTACACTTCTACAATGTGTTATCTTTTCATTTCATGACCAATAAACACTTTAGAAGAGTACACATTGCACCCAGATTACAAAAAGAGTTTGTCGTGCATGATGAAGTCACTTTTTCCAATATTTATAACAAAATGGTTGCAGATTTTAATAGAAATTTTGTTCCAAACATTTAAAATATGCTTCTCTGTGTGGAGAAATAGAAGATAAAAATCTGGAATCGTGCATTTTCATCTATTTCTTGTTTGTTTGTTTAACAAAACCAGAAGAAGCTCACTTTGACAACCGTTTAAATTATTGCAGTTTTGGAAAGTGTCTGTTCCTCTTTTTGCCGGTAGAGGTCGCAGCTCAGCAGCTGCAGCGGCGCTCGGTCAGGAACACATGGACGCGTCCGAGCGCAGCCCCATGACAAAGCTACGGCCAGTCTGGAGAGCAGGGGAGTAGCGCGGCGTTTTCTGTTTTGGTTTGGGGGTTTTTTTTTGTTCTTTTTTTTTGTTGGTCAGAGAGAAACTGTCGACCGGACACATTCTGCATCTTTGCGCGCAACGCGAGTCCCTCCGGCCTCGCCGACAAATAAGTTCAAGCATCGCTTCACTGTGGGGTTTTTCCTTGCGGGCACCGACCCGGGCAGCGCCTCCTCTTGCTGCTGCACCCTTCTCTGAAAGACAACTTTAGGGATGTAAAAACAGAGCATCCCAGAAAGCCAGTGCTGAAGTAGCCACCGACGGGTGTGTGGAGCGGGCGCCTCGTCCTGTTCTCCTCGTTCTTGTTCTACTTTTCGCTCCATTTGAGAGAGAGAGAGAGAGAGAGAGAGAGAGGGAGAGAGAGGGGGGGGGGAGGAAGGGGGGGGAGAGAGAAAAAAAAAAAGTTAGTTAGTTAGAAAGAGAGAGAGAGAGAGAGAGAGAGAGAGAGAGAGAGAGAGAGAGAGAGAGAGAGAGAGAGAGAGAGAGAGAGAGAGAGAGTCACCGGTTCGTTGGAGATACGCTTTTCATGCCGTCAGTCTTGCGGACTCTGAGATGGACGTCAGATTTTATCCAGCTCCTCCTGCAAGCGTGGGTTCATGTACGTTACCGACTGACTCCGGTTTGGACTATTACCACCCAAACAAGGTAACCTTTTTATCTACTTTATTGGCTCACGTAGTCTCCACGTGTGCAGATTTTGATGCTGTATCGGTTGCACATGAGCCTGCACACAAGCTGATCCGCCGGGGAGACCGGCGGTGACAAGCGCTCGACTTTTTTTTTTTTTTTTCTTCCATCCAAAGGAATTAAGTTGATCTGGCGATTAAAGTTTGTTGCGTTGCTGCTGGTGCACCTGCTCCAGGATTGGGTAGGATTTGTAAATGTGGTTCTCGGGGATTTAAATGAAACCGGTCTAGAGCGCAGCACTTTCTCCTGAAAGTGACTCACCGGTTCCTCATCGTTGTGCGCAAATTTGAGCGTTTCGAGGCGGAGAAATCCACGCGGAGAGCAGAACCGCTCCGTGCTTCGGTCCATCCCGGCCGGGCTGAACGCGGAAACACGCTACGTTCCCACATGCGTGCGCGCAGACATCCATCAGGATTGCTGGAGCTCTTTGTGACGCTCCATGTCACAAAACTCGCCAACGAACCCCGAACTGCTAAACCAAGCGTTTGTCAACAGTCTCCGGCTTTTACGCACCATCGACAAAATCCAAACAAACAATCAGTTTAAAAAACATTTTGTGAATTATTCAAAGAAAACTTTGCCTTCTGCTTAAAAAAAAAAAAAAGAAAAAGGAAAAGATTACACATTGCGCTTAGATACCTGGCCCCTGAATGTGCGTTTACAATAAAGTGCTTTTATAGAATCAACCATGACAACCATCTGTAGGAAACAACCTCAAAGTCAATAATCCTGGTAGCAAATATTGTTACATCTGTCAGGCTGAGCCATCCTGGCCTCAATGCATTATATTTATTATCCATTTCTTTACTGATTAAAAAACAACAACAACAACAACATATTTTTAATAAAAAAAACCCATAACGTCAAGCTAGAAGACCTATTTATTGGTAGTAGTATTACTATTGTTATCATCCTCATCATGCATTTAAGGTAGAACTATTGTTTGGTTGCGTGGAGAGCGTGTAGCAGCAGCCATTCAGATGCGTTTGCTTGCCTTACCACCTGGACAGAGGCCGGCAGACTGTTTTCTGATGACAAAGTAAAACATTACAGCACAGTACAATATTTGAGTGGTAAATCCCTCCTGCCGGCGCTCACACACCTGTATGCGCACACGAGCAGACGCTGGCACGCTCTTGTGCAGAGGGTGGTTTCACACGTTCTCGCACCCATCTTGAGTTGTTGCTGTTACAAAGAACCTCCGATCTGAACACATTTGACTTTGAAGTGCATTGAAATAAATGAGCGTCTTTGTCGTGCGCTTTCACTCCTGTAAAGGAGGCTGCTGGCCTGTGGGCCAGCCACTTTCACCACTGATCACAGGAGCAACAACTGTGAGTAAGATGCGAAGCGATGGCCCAGCGTTGCTGCTGCAGCCATCTGTTGAATCTGTCTCTAAAGACATTTTTGGCAGTGTTTTTTTTTTTTTAATTTTTGGTGGTAGCTTAATTTCATGAGGAGAATAGAGCTGACCTCCTGGAGTGCACATTTGACCCTTTATAGTGCATCGCCTGCAGGTGTCGACGGGCAAGCTGAAAAGACGCTAATCAGATTTAATTTTCATTTTTTAAATCTTATTTTATCCCTACTATTGAAAATATTTTCTCTACTTTTTAAAGTAGGGAAAATACAACACGTAGTGTTTGTCCTAACAGATGTCACCATCTAATTTTCAAAGCATCCTTTGGTTGATTTTTACACTTTAATTTTAGGTGTTCGCTGTGGGAACAGGGTGGGAGTAACAAAGTGCTATTCCTTTTTAAGGCAACTACAAATAGCAGGTAAATATTATCTTCAACTAAAGCATGGGGCTTTTGAATTATTGTGCGTTTAGTCTTAAGCAGCAAGAAAATGAAGATAGAAATTCACAAACACTTCCTGGTTCATTGGTGGAATCTCAGGCTTTGTTGGAATATTGGGGCGTGTGTATCACATGACCTGTATTTACTCTGTTTTCGGAATGAAAGGGTTAATAATTGAGCGCCGTTAAGGCAGTGAAAGCTGAAACTGGTTTGTGTTGATTGGCCGCATTCAGTTGCTTGAGTGACGGAGTGACAGAGTGACGGATGGGTTGATTGATGAGCAGATGACACTGACAGGATGAGTCACTACTTCAGATCTGCGTCTGCACTCGACCTTTGAATCCAGGCAAGAGTTTCCATCGCAAATGTTAAAAAAATAAATAGCACTTTTTTCCCATCTCCAAACCAGACTCCCTGAAAATGCAAATGTTCTGCAGATTAAGGTGGACAAAAGGAAAAAAAAAAAAAAAACGTTTTTGCATTTCCACTGTAAATTCCTCCACCAGCGAATAAAAAAAGTGAAAAAAAACCAGCTTCATTTTGTATTTTGCTATAACCCCCACAGCTCTTGATCTTCTCAACTCCGTCCAGCCTGCATTGTCCCGCGCTTGCACAATCACCGTGAGTCATCTTTGCTTTTCACCCAAGATTTCTCCTAATCTTTTTGAAGCCTCCCTGTATCTTTGCTGGCTGAGTGGGAGGCTTGTTTGTTCAGCGCACACTCAGCTGTGTACACCAGCGCTGAAGGCCACTTCTTTGCAAATGCCTGTTTTAGCAGGAGACTATTTGTCAAATGCATTATGACTTGCGCGTGCCCCAGGGCAAAATCACTCTGCTGAAATGAAGTTGGATAGATTACTGTAGCTGTTCCACTTTCTCCACATCCCTCTTCCCTCTAACAGCGCGGTGCCCGAGAGAGAGAGGCTCTTGTGTAATTATACTGTAGTTATAGTGCAGGTTTATAATCCAGCGGTTAGCAGATGTTATTCTTTACATGGCTGCGGTCCAGTTCTGAGTAACTGTACGTTATTTATATATGTAGAACCCCTTTTTAATGCACTCGCTGCAGAGCAAACCTTTCACTGATAAACATTTCATGCAGCACTGTGACAGGAATTATACTCAGAGCAAACCATTGCTGTTTTTTTATGCCTGAAATGGGTTTAACACTATAACCCTTACTTCTAGACTATATTAATGTCGGGTTTTCTCACATACTCCTCTGTGGTAAAAACATGTTGTAGTGTATATCCTCTCACATATGCAAGACACGAAGAGCAACGAGGCCGTGGTCTATTCCTCCTCCACCACTATTCGAACTGCCATCTTAGTCACGGTGTTCTTTATAGTACATGCAGGAAAAAAAAGAGGAAAAGAAAAAAAGACCGTCCATGCTGAATTGTCAGTGTATTTGATTTCTCATTGGCCCTTTCAAGCATGGCTGCAGTAGATGCAGGAGAAGCAGGAGTCATTCCAGCAGCATCTTACTCTGCACAGAGAAAAGTTAATTACATGGAGGTTTTCTCAAGCGGACGGCGCAGACTCGGGCTTTTTCATTGTGCCCATTCATAACATTCCGCTGACTGGCCAGTCCAAGTTGCAGTATCCCAACTTTCCTCTACAGGGAAATGTTAACTCATCCATGGCTGCCACCCTCTCCAGTGAGAGGGGAAAATGTCTGGGGGCTTTAAATAAATTAAAAGCTAATGTCCCTTAGGGAAATGAACTATGAGGTTGAAGAAAAAGAGGTAAATATAAACAAGCTAAATAAGCAACTAATGCATATTAGCTTATTAAATCCAACCGACTGCTTGCACTATTCAAGAACATTTTTTTTTCTTGCCCCCTTTCTTAGTGTCTCTCCAGCTCTCATTTACCTTCCCAGCAGCAATGTCAGAAGGTTACCAAGGGAAGCTGCATCACCTGGGGCTGATTGCGTCTTTGAGTTTATGATAAGTGGCTAAAGGGTTTCTTGAGGATTATATTTGGTGGTGAGAAGAATACAGAAGAGAAAATAGCTTTTTTTTCTTGCTCAATGCAAAAGAGAAATGTTACAGTGTTATGGGTGCTAAATCTAGCACACATCTAATCCATTAGATCCACAGCTGAGGTCATGTTAAACAGAAGCACAAAAGGAGACAGAGACCTACTCATTATATTAATCCTGCCATAATAATGGCAGGATGCAATACAAACTGATTTCATTGGTTTCTGTAGGTAATATATATTTAGACAGATCTTTAAAGCACGTTAAAATGTTGAGAATGTGCACAGTTATTAGAAATTTGCAGTTTTTCTCAAATTTGTTAAGAGGCAGCCAGCCAAGGCTAACCTATGTTACAGTTATGTATTATGATAAATGTTGTTTTCAGCGGTATCTGCCCTCATCTGAAGCATCAACTCTGCATCTGGTTCAGGATAGATGCACCCCTTCTGTTCTTCTTTGCTGTGTTGTGCTAGTCTTGCTGGAACATTTGGTTACAGAGCCCAACACTGCCTCCAACAATTACTGTCAGAACTGCAATGGGGACACACCTGGAAGCTTTGTGGAACCAGAAACATTTACCAAAAGCAG
>CAAE01014479.1:78642-90764 GCA_000180735.1 Tetraodon nigroviridis | reverse complement strand
TCAAGCTTCGAGTTTAAACACAATTGCAGCCCGGGCGCGGATCGTGATCTGTGGACTGCCATGAGACTCTTGTTTAGCCTCGGAGCAGGAAATGAAACACCAAGCAGATAGAGTGGCGGCGTGGGAGAGTTTTGAACCAACCTGACAGGTCATGGAGGAAGTTTAAGATTCACCTGGTGTGGCCCAAGAACAACAGTGGGTCTTTTTACTTAAGGAGTTCACTAGTTCCAAGTCAGGACAGGCCTTTTCTTTATGTTCTACATGAAGGATGAAGCATCATCATTCTGACTCTGCCTTATACTGTGGTTTTAGGAAATGAGCTGTCCAAATTTACTGTCACTGGAATTTATATCATGATTGATGATATGAGAGCAAAAACAAAACCAGACTTCTGAGAACCTCTTGCACACATTTACTTCTCCACTGTTTCTGAAAGTATTCCTTCTTTGGCATGATTGCACTGCAGGAATGAGGAATTATATTTGAAAAAAGGCCATTTTCAAGGAGCTAATTTAGTTTGTACTTGATAGCTACAGTAGGATCTAGCAGTGAGATGAGTGTACTTTAGTTAGCCAAGCCCCACATGGAACACCGACCCTCGACTTCTACAGACTAACAAAGAGTAAACTCACCAAAGGGACTTCACTCTAAAGCCCAGGCCATTCTTGATGGATATGCAACAAAGGGGGGGCACCAGGAAAATCTGAAAAGGTTTTCTGTACAGTTGGCAGATTCAGCTTCTGAAAACAATGGCGTATGACCTGGATTTTCAAAAGATGGCGGTTCCAACTGGCAATTCACATAAAGCCAAAAACTGTAAATCAGAGAGCTGGTTCAGTACAAGCTTCCGACTTCTTGTTGTTTGATTGTTTCTTTGTCTCCCTCTGGTGGCTGGCTGGAGCAGAGACCCGAGGCCCTCCTCTAACTCTTTCTTTTGTTTTTGTTGATTACAGAGATGGATATCACAGCACAAGAGGGCAGAATGGACTAGAAAACTGTGATGTTTGCTCTACTTTGTGCTCCAATGGCACCAGCTGAAACAAGATGTCAGATCTCTGTTTGATGGACAGGTTCTGATTTAGCACAACTATATTAGATTTCAAAGTTTTTGATCCCTAAGAAACACATGGTATTTGCTCATCACATGATAGCACAAGGTTTATGAGTGAATATTACAATCTTGGCTGCACTCCTGATGGGAGTTTCCTTTTTTTTGTGATCCCAAGAAGTTCCTGGGGATAAATGTATGAACCAGCGATAAAAGTCAGTGCCGTGGAAGAATGCAGCTGTCGGCTGTATTAGGAGGTGTTTAGTAACACGGGCAAACACCAACAGTTGTCTCAGTTTCCTGAGGCATGTCCTGCACAAACAGAACTGAAGTTGACTGGTCTGGGCCAACGCCGCAGGATTACTGAGCACAAGTACTCTCTTACAGGTACATATGCGCCTTCTCCCGACATCACCAAGATCCAAACGTACCGACGGCTGTGCAGCATAAATAAACACGTGTGAGCACGCAGACCGCAGAACTGCTGTTGTGTTCTTGTGGCCAGTGCTGCAGGGATTACTATGTAAGCATCTGGTCAAACATGTTTATGTCTGGCTTTTAGAGATGCGCAATCAGCGTGACGGTGACTTTTCTTTCCCCAAGAAGCAGCAAAACGAGCTTATGAAATTAAATAAGGATTCAATGTATGCAGCAGTTAAGGTTTGGTAACTGGACTGGTTGGGTCCCTGAGGATGAGTCCTCTCCTGAGTTTTTTTCTGCACATATGAGGTCCAGTCTCTGCTACACGACTGACATTGTGGGGTCATTAAACGCCCCCTGCAAATAAAACCTTTTGTTTGAGGATCAGGTATGAGTTAAGGATAAAGGGCTGTACAAAGGAGAAGCAGGAAGTCAGCATCAGGAACTAACAAGCATAGTGTACAAATGTGTATGTGTGTGTGTGTGTGTGCTCTCCTCTGCTCTCCATGACTGCACACCCAGCGTCTCCCCCAGGCCTCCATACGCCTCAGTCTAGTAAACCACCTCTGGCAGTTTTGGCTTTGTTCGTGATATTTTCATTGGAGCTTTATCTCGCTCTCCAGGAATTCCTTTCGCCATCCGTTGATAGTTTCTGGAACCCCTTCGTTTGCGGTGACAACCCAAGATAACGGCAACAATTAAGAGCACTTAATCTCGCTGCGCTTGTGATGAGTTGTGACATTGGTCTTCTTTTTCCTCTTTGAAATGATTCATGAATGCACAGTTCTCTTGGAACTTTATACTACAGTTGCAGTAAAAACATGTAACTGTGCTCTTGATATTGATTAAAGCTGTTTCAGGTTTGCTGCAGGCCTCGGCATGTTGATTGGCCTGTGATGTGCAGCTGCAGCCAAGCATGATCTGACCCCGCCATGCTCAAGTAATTGTACAGAAAGTGGAGGGAAATTATTGTATGAAAATAGTTAACGTGTCACATAAAAGTGCATGAACCTTTGGCGACGTTTGCTTGAGTTCCGGCCGTGCCTGCTTGAAATGCTCGCCTCACGTTCGTTTTTATTTCCCCCTTTCTGTCATTGCAGTTTTTCTTGCTCTCACTGTGGTTCGGTTGTGCACGTTTTATATTCAAACCACTTCCACACAGCTCGAGTCCTCTCTCTTAAACCATCTTCTCAAGCTCAGACAGTTGCAGTGTCCTTTCTCTTTGCTGAGAGAGCTGAAACATTTATCACGATGAAATCGGGATAAAATCAGGAGCTGGAAAGGATTCTTCTTGATTAGAAGGGCAGTTTTTCTCTTTTACTAAAAAGTCTTTTAAAAAAAACTACTTAATCCTTAATATCTGTGTGCAGTCCTTTTGCATCCTTAAGAGTTATCATCTCAGCTGATAAAACAAACTATAACTGTCTGTCCCTGTTGAATATCAACCTCTCATCTCAAATGTATCATCACAATAATAAATAAACCAGCTACAAAACAGATCTTTGTAAAGCTATTATGTTACTTTAAGTCCTCATACTGAGCTTCGGTCCTCATGCCTGTCTGAATGAATGATCTGTGCACTCGTAATCTCATCACTGACTATTTTTCTTCTTGTCAAATTGTAACAAAGCTTTCGGAGTTTTCACGGCTGCACGGCTCCTCGCTCCTTTTGGTTTGGCCTCTTTCTGCTGATGAGGAAGATCTCGTTTGCTCAAAGAAAGTCAAGCCGGCTGTGGAAGTTTCAGAAACATAACACTGGCTGGTTGCTATGTGGAGATCGCACCCATTTGGAATGTAATTAAAGTGGTTTGGCTGCTTGCCAGCAGGCTGGGGTGTGGGGGGAATACATTCCTTTTATTTTTTTTTCCATCGCAAATGAAAATGTATAGCAGGTTTTGCTGAGAAATACCTTGAGGGGAGAGCAGGCTGTTGAATATTTGTAATACAGCCTGCACTGTGAGTTGAAATGAGTTTTGAGATGAGTTATCCATTGTGGTTTCCCCTCTGACATTTCAAAGGTATGCAGCTTTTGAACCGTAGGTTTACTGTAATCTGCTTTCTCCCCCCCCCTTTTAATGTGTGGTTTAGTTATAAACTGTAAATTGGCTGCGCCTTCCTTTTACTGCCTCTGTGATATCAGACCCCACAAGACAATGGTAGAGAGGGGGCAGGAGTAGGAGTGGAGGGTTGTAATAATGACTTACTAAAACATGCACCACAGTTTACTGAAAATGTGACAGAGCTGAAGAATGAATGTGCAGGACCCAAAAATAGCCCTGACCAATGTTTAGCTATGATGCTGGTGCTTTCTGTGGTCGTTTCTCAGTTTAAATGAAAGATCCTCACCTGCACTGCAGCTCTTTATGGTCCGAGTGGCGCTCCGGGGCCGTCTCTCTGATGCACCTACTCAGCCGGCTTCATTATTTGCTTATTTAGGGGTGAGAATTTTGTTGCAAGACAAATAATGCATTTATTGCAGCATTTTACAAAGAAACACAATCTTATCAGCACTAATCTACTGAAAGAAGCAGGTCATCACTTTTTTGCCTTTTTAGGTCAACATGATTTAGTAGTTAGGACCATTTTTTGGTTATGCGTAAATGACCCTTTTTTTTTTTTTTTTTTTTTTTTTTAAATGAGCCGAAGCAACTAAAATAAACCTTCCTGGATTTGTCCGAAGATGGCTTTCAGGGTTTTATTTCTTTTATTTCTTACTTTGTATTTTTAGGAGCTAAATAATATCAGCAATTTCTGATGCTGGCAGTCACAGCAGCGTGAAAAGGCCTTAACAATTCTATTATGAGAGCAATGGGGGAGAGAGTAGAAGTGGAATAAGTAGATATTAAGTCAGAGCTGTGGCTTGTTGTGTTTGTTGTGAAGTAAAAAAAAAAAAAAAGAACAAAAAACCTCTGGATGCACAGTACCCCCGATCTGCAAATGGATCGAGCTGCCCAGTCGAGCTCTTCTTACAAAATCAGCCTGGCATGGCGTTATAATAGCTTTTCCTTGTACGTGTCCTGTCAAATCAACTTAGCCTCTTCGCAAGCTATTTTAGTGTTAGCTGCACAGTTGAGACAGAAGACTACAAAATCCCGAGCGTCTCCGGAGTGCGCGTTTTCATACACTTTTGGGCCTAACCGCTGCCGTTATGTAATGACACTTTGAGAAAGCAGATGATGAATTTAGATCTATTAAGTGAGGGAGGGAGGTGCTGATGAGCTCATTAGAAGGGCTGCCCGCTTCATTGCTAATTAGTGATTAAGTTAGTGCGTCTGCTTATGCTGCACAGTTTTAATTTCTGAGCTTAATCCAACGTGCACATGTTGGACAGAGGCTGCTAAGTGAATCACAAAGCTTGTTTCCTCATTGAAGCTGCAGATCTACGGCAAACAGACACGAGCCAGGATACCTTCGGGCTGCAACGCGTATGCCAGATTTGTATTCAAATGCCTGTTAAGCATATGTTAGCATCTGAATGAAGACGTTTTCTTAATTGCTTCGCCAAATGCACTAAAGTATGAGTAAATACGTGTAGATGCCGGACTCGGCTTAGTGATCCGGCGCTGTGTAGAAGGTGTGGTGAGCAGTTGTGCACACTTACAGAAACCAGGAAGAGCAGAAAGGTCCAGGCATTAGCGTGAAGGCACGTGCTGAGGCAGTGAGCTGCCTTGCTAATCTGACTGTCACGTCGTGCTGAGCAGGTGTCTCCCTGGTTACAACCCCACTGAAGTGATAAAGCAAAATTATCTAGGAAGAGAATGCACCTATGCGCGTGCACCCCCTCGACTTCAAAAAGTATTAGCATGATCCACTTGCAGTTGGAAGAAAAAGTGATGGTGTTGTTGGTGAGATATCAAAAACCTGCATCTATTTTTAAACGCTAACTGACGAAAGCTCTTGGCTTTCGGTTTGATCAGAGCGGTCCTGCCTTGTTCATCATTTGAAAAGTGAGGCATCTCTCGGGGAGTAATTGGCCATAAAGTATGCGCGCGGAGGGGAAATCCACGAGGTTCGGTCTTTCAGCAACACTTTCAGCTGCTCCTGCAGGCGTTCCCGCCGCTCTCCTCGCTCTGAGCGGCTCTTTTCCTCCATGTCAGGACTTGAAGCACCAGTATTTATCGGCAGTTGTGCCTCTAGCGGGGACTGCGTGCATTAACGATGCCCCTTTACAGCTTAAAGGTTGCTTGTTTGGCGTATTTAGCAGCTGCTGCCTCCTCCTGAGCAACAAAGCGTGAGGCGTAAGTAGGTCTCATGTCCGACAACGAGGTGACAAATGAACTAATTTGGGATTAAGAGTTAATAACCCAGAGAGGTGAGACACTGAGCCCCTCTCACTGCCAGCGTTTGCAAGGAGATTTCGTCGTTCGGTGCAGCCTACTTTCACATCTTCTCTCCTCCTCCGTCTCTAAATCTCCTTTTGTTCTACCCCTCCCTCTCTCTCATTTTCCCTCTCTCTGACTGAGCGTGCATTAGTCTCACTGCACGACTGAATGGCTTGGACGACGTGCTCAGATGCTCCGTCCGCTGCAGATTTATTGAGTTATCAAAGTGATGTTCCAGGATTAAAAATGCATTTTCTCTCCTGAGTGACAGACGAGCTTGCAGCATCTTTTCCTGATGCTGATTTGATTACATTAAATGAAGCAAACAATACCTTGCAGTATTGAACGAGTGCTCGTGTCAAATACAGTAAAATGGCTGTATAGTTCTGATTTATTTTTTCTTCAAACTTTACCACATTGCATTATTTGAGCAAACTCGAGGTATGTTGAGGAATGCAACTGCATACAGATGCTTTGAAACCCTTATTGTTCTGCTGAAGTAACCACTCGTGTAGCCGTGCTTTTACATTTATTAAGATGCATTTCAAAACAAGAAAGAGAAGGAAATTTCCCTTTCCAATATTGTGATGAATTGCACCACCTCCGGTTACTCTGAATAATTTTCTCAGCCCAGGGGGATTTCAGTGTGCTCTCCTTAGCTCATTCTGCACTTTCATTATGCATCTGAGCATTTGTTTATGTAACTGCGACTCTGTCGGACAGGTCTAGATGTCTCGGACAGTCTTGCGGGACACGAAAGCCACCACCTTTCCTGTAATGTCTGCTCTTTAATAGCGCGGATAAAGCATAATTAAGTCAGGGAATATAACCTAAATGTGGGTGTGGCTGGAAGGATATGACTTTAGGGACAACCCCATGTAGATTATGATAAATATGCAGTTTCTGTCTTTCTTTTTTTATTTTTATGCAAAAACATTGATCGAAACTGTCCTCGGTCCCTGTGGCGGTTGGATCATAGCAGAAGTTAGCTACCCTGGCTGTCAAAGCCAAGGAGACAAAATGAAGATACCCAAATAAAAGGTGCAGATTTCCTGTTGGATGAAAATATGCAGGATGCATGACAAAGATTGAGCGGGTAAATTAGAATTATATCTACTCTTATTTTTTATAATATATTGGCTTTTAGTTTTTCAACAAGCCAACAGGTTCTGATGCTGATGGTGGCAGAAAATGTCTTCCACCGTGTGGCTGAAGAAAAACAAATAATAAATAGGATTGCTAATTTCATGTGAGCAAAACATATTGGACATCCAGAAGGATGACAGAAGGAGGTAAATTCTTTAATAAGCCTACTGCACATAGGCCTCTGAACAAAACAACAGAATGACTCTGCAGGCAAAGAGCAATTTTCATGAATAAAGATTCAGGGTTTGCTCAGACGGTCATAATTCCAAACTTGAATATGTTAAACTTTGATTTGAAAATCATTTTGGAAAGAGACACGACTATTTGATGTCACTGTCTTTGTCTTATGCTCCACGTCAGGGATGCAGCTTCTGCAAAACTAGCTTGTTTCGAAGTTAATTTACCACATACAACATTCTAACATACTGTAAAAATGCAATATATATTCATCCGATGTTTAAAAAAAAATCAAATTTTTCCACCCGTACTAAACATGCCATGCTGCAAGATGACATCGGCAAAGAGTGGACGTGCAAAAAAAAAAGCAGAAAAAAAAGAAAATCAACATCAGAGAGAGGAGGTGGGTTGGATCTGAGTGATTTTTGATTTATGCTCTGATTACAGTCTTTCATTTCTGCTGAAAACCCTGCAGTATTTGCCATATGTCACGTGTGCGCTCCACCTTGTTCTGCTCAGTATCCAAATAAAAAAAAGGAGAACGCGTGTTTTGTGCTTGCAGAGCCTGAGAATTCGTTCAGTCAGGTGACACAACCTCTCACGGCCACAAATATGCATTTAGATAAAATGAAGAATAGCTGTTTTAGTTGGCTCAACTGCCCCCCTTCGTCTGGCAGCATGGCAACCATTCAGTGCCGTTTACCTCCTAGTGGGAAATAATATTGATATTCGTCAGTGTTCCTATGAAGGGATAAAAAGGAGCTACACCAAAGGCAGCGTGAGCACAGGTGTCCGTCGTCAAGGGTTCTCCGAAACCTGCTGGCTGCAGTGGTTATTGCTACGAATGTGAGGCCAAGCTCTTCATCTGAAATGTCAGGACTTGAAATTTTAGAGACAGCACCTTCTTTCCTCACCATTACCTGGCTGTTCTCTCCTGGAAGCCCTTTTCTCAAATCTGTCCTCAGATGATCAGAGCAAACCGCACCGTCCTCTCTTTCAGTGCCTCATTGCTTCTAACCAGCACTCATCCACCTGTTTGGGCGGGAATAGCAGAAATGCGGCGCTGCACCCTCTCTGCAGACATCCACCCGGTTCCTGTTCCTCCTTTCCCGAGTATCCTTGGGATTCTCTCACTTTGCAATCTATTGCAGGAGCTTCCAACATAAAGGGGGTGCGTAGTGAACGAACTTTACCTTTAAAAGCTCTGGGAATTTTAAAAAGCAGTTGCATGATTGTGACCTGAAAATGAGTGTAAAAGTAACTGAAAGGAAGTGTGTACTTGGGCTATGTGCTAGCCACATTAGCCGAGCTCTGCAGCTTTTTTTTTTTCTTTTAAGATCGAAAATAAACATTCAAACTGGGTCACTTCAATGATTAAACGGGTATTACTTTTGTTTTCATGCTTTATAGGAGCTACTGTTAGATTTTTTTTTTTCTATCTTTATTTTGTTATTACAGATCCCTAAGATTAATATTTAAACTAGTATCACCAGTTACTCCAAAACATGTGTCGTGAATTCAGTTTCATACATAAAGTAAAGGTACCTAAACAGACAACAAGTGTATGGGAGTGACAGGTGAGCTCACGCTGGCATGTACTTTTGAATAAACCCGACCCCGACTGAGAGGTTATGACCCATAAAGAGTTGGAGAGCAAAGCATGCAGCAGGGGGAGAAATGTCAGAGTGAGAATGGCAGGAAATATGTCAGTGACAAGGAAAAAGCTGCCCCTGGTATTCTAGAGCCCTGATGAGTAAAAATAGGGCATTGGGCAAGAAGGCAGGAAACCAGCAGAGTGAGGCCTCTAGTAGGAATTTCTTCTGGGGTGGAGAGATAAGAGACTTAACTCCCTCCTGTCTGGGCCAGCTGACTTTACACGCCATCACTGATCACTTATCGAGAGACGGATGGAGAAGAAGGGATTTTTTGTTGCTTTTGTTTTTTAAGCAGCTGTCTGAGCGAGCAGCTGCCTGATTTCACTCATTAAGAGCTGGCAGGTCTTTTTAATTAGGTCAGCACTTGTAATGGAGAAGAATGCCCACACACACACACACACACACACACACACACACACACACACACACGGTGAACCTGTCATACCAGACGCAGGTACAGTACACACGCGCTGAGGTAATGGGCGGAAAGTACCGCGTGTGAGAGTCAGGGGTTCCTCAGGTTCAATGGTGGAAGTTAGACAATAAACAGTGGTCTTATCGGAGTCCGCGCAGAGCTTCCAACCCACGAGCTCCACACATCAGCCTGACTATTAGAAACAATATGAGCTCACAGCATTACAGGTGTGTGCGTGTGTAATTCAGAAGGCTTTAAAAAAAGTTATTTTCGAGCCAGAAAGTTTACTTCAAGTGCAGTGAAGAAGTGTAGGATTCAGAGCTGTAAAGGTGAACATGGAGCTCAATCTGGACTGAACTTTGCCTGCAGCAGTCTGTGAAAACACAAATCCACTGCACCGTTATTGTCACACAGCCGATGTGATAGACAAACAATGACTTTATTACTGTAGAGGTCAAAGTAGAACTTCTTTGTTATGTCCTGTTTGCACATCAACGTCTTACTGAATGAAGTCTGATCATTTCATCCTTTAAATATAACTTTGAAGCTAAAAATGACAAAAGTCTCCTCCCTGGTGCCAAAGTTGGTGCTGAAATACAGTGGAGATCCAAACGATTCAAACTATGGGATAGTTAAGAAGTTTCCGTTGTTATTGTTAACTTTATTAAAATATTCATCTTTTTAACTAAAAATGACCTGTGACAGAAGGACTCAACCAGAACACCAAAACCGACTCAGTGACCCCTTCAAAGCCTCGACTGAACAGTATCGAGCAAATATGGACCAAGTTGGAGCAACTGTCTCCACTTTTAATGAATATTATGCCATGAAAACATCTTTTGGAGGCAAAAAAGTCTATATTTTTAGATGTGTCTGACTTGGAGAAGTTTTGCTTTCTGTGTGAGGCTCAACTTCTGGTAATTGTGGCACCGCTGCAACAAAACTGCACTCGTTAGCTGAGCGTCGACACATCAGCTAGAAGAGGCTCCACAGTGGAATATTACAAAAACATTAGTAATGACATTTCAGAGGAGAGAATTTATGCAGAAACATGACTGCAGTAACTCAAATGTGCATTACGACAATTAGAGCCGGAACGCACATGTATTGACGAGCAGCGAGGGGTGTTGCACAAGTGTCCTTACGTGTCCCCGATGTGTCCAGTTGCTGTCAGCAAGGACACCCTAACCCTAACCATGCAGCACTACTGCTGCAGGAGGCAGCGTGAGACAATAACCTAAATACCTGTTGGATTTCTGCCCGGTTTTGTTAACCTTGCTCCATATCTCTGATCCCTATTTTGCCCCTTGCTCCTTTCTCTCTTCTCTTTGCTCCTTGTTCTCCTCACCCCCACCTCACACACACACAGACACAGACACACACACACACACTACCTCCCCTCCCTCATGGTCACTCTCTTAAGGTGATTGCTACATTTCATCTCATGGTAAATCGGGCCGTCAGCCCGGTGAGCTATCATTATGCAAATGATGAGCAATTCAATTTCTGCTGGTCGGAGGGGGAATTTCTAATTAGGGTGAGGCCCAGCACTTAAGATGGAGAGAGATGAGAAAGTAGGAGGAAAAGGAGGCAGAGAGAGGCTTGAAACAGAGAGCAGAGGGCAAAGACGGATCTATCCATCCATGAAATCAACACCTGCGTTACAATTCTTTATGTGTTGACTGTCTGTAAATTCTGAGTCTCCTAGAGACAGTTTCTCATCTTCAGGGTAAATTTAAATTAATTCAAAGAGGAAGTTTCCCCAAACCTTTACAACAGCTCATATAAAAGTCTTCTTTTTTTTATCCTGCAGTTGCTAATCACTGTGTTTAATTTGTGTCGCACCGGTGCCTAAAGTCCTGGATGTTCTTTTTATTAACAACTTCCTGTTTCACTGCAAAGACAGCGTTGCCACAGCAACAGCCCCAACATGGGCCCGCAGCCTCATGAATATGGCACCATTATATTCAGATCTGTACACACAAAAATATAAAAGCACAGGAGGTGCCGTTTCTTACGTTTCCTGTGGCGGTTTGGTTACCTCAGTGCTGCAGAATTCGGGTCAGGTTAGATGACGTGCGTCCAGGCCAGACAACAACTTCTTGTTTTGTGGTGAACCGTCGAATTTTGCCGCACTGTGGCATGGCTGCGTCAGACTGATTTTTTATCTTTTGATATTTGTCTGGATACAAACAGCAACACTGAATCTGATGCACCCACATGCACCGAAGCTGCACATTTAACGGTGCACTTCCGTTGAAGTTTGCCATCGTGACTTTGACGCAGTAGATTCAGTGTTGACGTAAACATTGTGTACATATTTGTGCTTTGTTGTCATGTCTCAGACACACAGCAGCAGCAGCCCCTGTTTTTACACACCTCAGTGGGCTAATGTTGATTCACAGAATGACAACAACACTGAATAAGGAAGCAAATATAATAAATTAAGTAAACACAAGAACTAATATAAAGGCTCAAGTCAATTTTATTAACAAAATCTAAAATACAAAAATATTTTGGTTTATATACTCAAAAAACCCGAAGAGAAGTTCATGATTAATAATAATTCTGTATTAATAAAATAAATAAATTTAAAATAACGTTTCAAAACACTTTTTATGCACCAGCAAGGATTTCTCTGTCTCCAGTCTCTAAAATGAACCAGGCTGTAAAACCACTTTCTACCCAGAACAACCTCCCGATAGCTAAACGTGTTTCGGCACGCGCTTAATGGTGTTCAAAGATTTGTTTTACAAGTTTGGTCATCTCAATTCGTTACATTGTATGTGAGTTTGTGTGTGTTTGACAGTGACACACACACACACACACACACACACACACACACACACACACACTCACTTTAATTCTAACCTAAACCCAATTCTATCCCAAACCTCAAATTGATTCCTCTTTCTCAGAAATTCCTCACTTACTAGTAG
>CAAE01014479.1:0-73944 GCA_000180735.1 Tetraodon nigroviridis | reverse complement strand
CAGAAAAGAGGGGGTGTGGAGTTAAAGTTATGCTATCAGGTGATGTGCTCTTAAATTATTATCGCACAAACAATATGGACGAGATGGCCACTGCTGTTGTCCTGTCTGTTGTCAAAGGAAATCCAAACCCCAGAGAAGTGCCTTGGTAGGGAAGGGAAGGGGGGGGGGGGTTCTCAACAGTATAGGGTTTAGTAAAAAAAAAAAAAAAAAGGGGGGGGTCCATTCTTGTATCTTGCTGAGAGCATGTTTGGACCCATGCTTTTTAGAAACTGCAGGTCTGTTGCTGCCTGTGACGCTTTTGTGAGCAGCTGTGCCGGGTTGCACTGTGAGGCTGTCACTAGGGGCAACCTACAACCTTGTGTTTACATTCCGCTTTGCTGCGGCGACTGTACACACACACACACACACACACAAAAGTGGTTTGGAGATGCCAATCAACTGAACACTGGCTTCTAAATGTGCGTCTATTGCACACACTTGTGGTTTTTATTTCTTTTTTTTTTTTTTTTTTAAATTGTTTAAGCAAAAAACTGACAATTTATCCAGATTTTGAAAGCAGTTTGTGATCCACTCACTTTAGTAGGTGGTTGCTAAAGTATAAATTCTGAGGAAAAGTGTTATGGTATTAATTGAGGCACCCAAAAGAGACCTAACTCATTTTGAGCATTAACACACACAAAGAGCGAACAAACACAGCCAGACTGCTGTAACACACCGGCGCTGGAGTGAAACCCCTGGAGCTCCCGCTGTGGCTGCAGCCGTGGCCTCCTGCACCGGGCCCGCTCCCTGATTCCGACCACTAGTTGGTGATCAGCTTCCTAGCTACTCTTCCAGCACTCCTCCAGAGTGTGCACCTGAAACCTTCACAAAGACGGCTGACGGCCTGAGAAAGACGGCAGAACCGGCGGTGCCAGAGCTCAGGAAGCCCGGCTGCTAAACACAACAGCTTAGTTCCATTAGTGCCGCCGCTGAGCCGACCTGATCCACTCTTTGTGTCCAACAGATCACCGTGAGGTGATGCGATTTAACGTGGCGGGGCCCATTCTCCGATGGCGCAAGTTTAGAAAACCAGTAAAGGCCTTAACCAGAAACTCTGAAACCAAACTCAGTGATTTTCAGCCTTGTGTTTTGCTAGGAAAATGTGCTGAAACTGCCTCTCTTCTCCTTCTCCAGAGCAGATACGGTGCTGCAGATCGAGGTGTGAGGCTCTACAGTTCACTGCCCATGCGCCCCAACCCTGATGGCAAGAGGCTGCCCTCTACTGGGGTAAGACTCAGACACCCCCCCCCTCTCCCCCCCCCTTTATCTTAACCCTTGCATACCTTCATCAGACTAAATCTGTACAAGTGTTCTAGCATCCAGCAACAGGTTCTTGGTTCTGCTCGAACCAGGAACCAGAAAGTCGCCGTTTGCAGCTGTCTTCTTGGTCTCTGCCCTCCACCAGTCCTCCCATCTTTAAACAACCGCTGGCTGCGTGAAGAGTCCTAGTGAAGCACCTGCTGGCCTCTGGTCTTCATGCTCAACCGCAGCTGAAAAACCGTCATCTTCTGCTGCACCGATGCTCATGCAAACAAAAAAAAGAAAAGCATGTGTTGGCATACCGGATGCTTCTGCCTGTGACCTCATTTAGTTAAAAAAGAAAAAAAAAAACCAGCAGAATTTGATTGAGTGGGGAAGTATAAACGTGTTTTTCTTTTATTTCTACATTCTTTATTTCAAAGCAGCAACATTTCGGGTCCCAACTTTTCTGCTGTGTCTTGTTATATGCAGTCGATGACACATGGGAAATGAGACTCACTTCACGGAGGTGTACTGATGCAGCGGTAACTGTAATTTGGCTGGGAGAATAGGTACTTTGTTTGCTACTTTTTTAAAATAATAATAAAAAAAAAACCTCTTTGTATTTCTGAAATCATAATTGGAATCTAGCTTGCCTCCGTTTTATGCATTTATGCATTTATGTAACAAAGGAGAGAAAATGAAAGAACAATAGAGCAAAAAACAGAGAATTTAATTTCATGTGTCTGTCTTTTTTCATGTTTCACTCTATGCAAGTGCTTTTTGAATTATCTCTTCTCCGCTCCAGGGCTCAGTAAGAGGAAGAGGGGGGGTGAGGGAGAGACACAGAGAGAGAGAGGGGGAGTGAGAGAAAGCCAGGGGGGAGGGAGTGAGCGAAAAGAGAGGCAGACAAAGAGAAAGCAAGGTAGTATTGTTGCTGTGCACCTTTTTTAATTTTAATTACAGCAGAGATTGTATTGATGTGTCTGACCACATGTCCTCAATCTTTTATCAAGGGGAGAGAGACAGAGGGAGAGAGAGAGTGAAAGAGAGAGTGCTAACAAAGCATTTCTGAGAAAGTCATCCTCTCTGGACTTGTATGTTATCTGAAGTGAACGCCGTTAATGCTGTTCTGTGGAGAGACCCGCTTACAAATCACGGGAATCACTTCCCTGTCAGCCTGAACACATGCGCTGGCCAAGTTGTGCATCTGCATAAAATTCAGCCTCCAAATCCTGACGTAAAAACACAGGGAAGGTCGCACAGGAAACGGTAATTTTTTGGTGGGAGCCAGCTATTTTTGCACCCACTTGGGTGCAGATTAGGCTGGTCACAAATCGAGATCTGTCTGTCTGTCCGTTTGTCTGTCTGTCCGTTGCTACCTGGGCGGTGTCAGTATACAGTTACAAACTGGAGATAAAACGTTTATCACAAAGGAGGAAACCAGCATTTTTTTTCTTTTTCTTTTTCCATTGCACGCATCAGGTGCTTGGTTTGGACGACCGTCAAGGTGGGGTTGCCACCACCACCACTTCCAACACCCCCCCCCCTACCTCCCCCACCATCACCCCTCCTGCCCTCTTCCTTCCCTCGCACACCCCCTTCTCACTTTTCCCTGATCTCTATCTGCCTCACCTCACCACTCACCAACCACAGTTCAGTTAAAAGTGAGTAGGCCCGGCACTTCCGCCACTCCTTTTCTCTCTGTCAAGCTAACCTCCAACTCCTCTTCATCTTGATGTTTCCTGTCAAGGTGCTTAGCCCACATTACCCCCGCCCCCTCCCCCACCCTTACCTCCTCAAACAACAGCCTTTGCCCCTGCAACCTTTTTCCTTTGTCTTTCTCTAATCTCTGTTTTTAAACATTCTGGGCTGATGAGCCTCAGCTCATTAACAGAAGGGAGATGGTATTTTGTTTGTTTTATTGCATTTTTTTACCCCAAAACTAAGCAGACTTTGAATGATCACATGATGCAGGTGCAGGGTCCAGGGAGGACTCACCCTGCACCAGCGTCATGGATAAATCCATTTTTGGTGTCATGCTTTCAAATGTTAGCACCTAAATTTAAGAAATGCTTATGGTTGAGGCTGTGAGCTGCTGCTGCGGAGCATTGTTTTAACTCCAGCGGGATAAGCTTCTGCGTTTGTGGAGTCAAACAGTCGGAGCTGCTGTTGTAGTTGTTGTTATTGTTGTTTTAGTGCTGGGTGAGAGTTCAGCGTCTGCCGCGGCACAGGGATGACAGCCTTCCCTCAGAAATCTTGCCTCTTTCCACGTCCTTTTGGCTCCTCTCTCCCACTGTTTCTCTCTCCCTTTGTCTCAGCGTCTTTGGCTCTTTTTCTGAGCTGATTTTGAGCCTTGCATAGTCAATTATGTAAAGAGTGAGTGATGGAGTGGGGGCTTCCATATTTTGTGATATTAATATTGCATGAGTGCAATTCTGTAGCGAATATCTAAGAGACTGCCTATTAAAGCAGCAGAAAGAGAAGAATGTCACACACACACACACACACTGTACATGCATTCACTCACACACACACATTCACGACAGCTGAAGGGGTGAATCAGTGAGGATCAGGCGCAGGTTGTTATAATTAGTGTTTTTCACATTTATTTTTGGGGGGATAATAAGAGCATCTTATTTTCCTGTTTAATATGTCATGTTTGTTTATCTTGACACAGCTCACATCACGCTGCACGACGTGCACGTTTGATGTTGTCGAGTACGCGGCAATGCTCCGCTGTAATTGCATGAAGAATGGAATATTTTAGCTGTCCGAGAGAATAAACAAACTGAAGAGTGACACCAAACAAATGCCTCCTGTAAAAAAAATATAGATCAGGTTTTAGAGAAACTCGCCCAGCTTCCAGGTAGATCACTAATCAGGAGCCATCGGCTGGAAAAGCCAATTTATTCGGCTCCGGGTGCATCGATGTGGATGGATGTCCAGAACCACCGGTATGGGCTGTAAACTTACTTCTGTAATCGGATCAGAAGAGGCAGGTGAAAGCCTACCTGCTAGGCCAGAAAACCCTGCTGGATTTCAGCCCTGTTGGGACTGAGTTTCCCTACCCTGCCCCACGGATGCTCCACAGTGGCACCAACCTTCGGAGCCCTCAGCAGTCCCAGTCAAGACCCACTGGGCCCATTACTAAACCCTGGCCAACCTAGAGGGAAAGGAGGGAGGGAGATGGAGGTGTAAGAGGGAACGGAAGAGGCAGGGCAGTAAGAAAGGAAGAAAACTCCTAACAACTCCCCCACACACACACACACCGCCCCCCCCACCCCAGCCCCACCCTCCCTCTCTGACAGATATTTCAGTGTAGTAGTTGGCTTTCTCTGAAATTCAAATGGGAAAAAAAGGAAAAACATTGGAAAAAAAGAACACAAACCTCTGACTTGGAGGGGTGGGGGTGGGCGCTGAGAAAAAGACCTGCCATCTATGTATTAGTGCTCTGTAAATATTACATGAGCTCCACATTCGCTCAGTTGTTTGCCATTACTTCCACTGGATGGGTATATTATTTTAGAAACCATGCCTTGTTTATGGAGCAGCATGACCTACTTCCAGATTCTCTTATTCTCTTTCTCTCTCTGCAGAAAAAAAGAGAATCTCTACTGGTTGTCCCTGCTGAACAATTACAAGGCAGAGAAACCCAAATGGAGATGTTTGTAGAAAACAACATGTGTATAATTAAGGTTTAATGAGCTCTTGTCAGGGTGGAATGTGCAATTAGATTGGTAATAAAAAGAAAAAAAGAAAGATGCCAGTGTGCTCGCGGTGGAGGCTGGATATGGAGTCAGTGCGGCAGTGAATGAAAGAACACTGAATTATTTTAAGCGCGTTGACAGATGGCGACGGTGCTGGATGCTGCATATAGATTTAAATACATGGTGAGGTTCGAACGCGGAGAACGTTCTCTTCCCTTGCTCTTCACTTGCGGTGCTGTATGTTCTGTTATTACTGTACTTGTGCACTTTGCTTTTCTTGAAGGAAAATAGTCTTTAAGTTGTGCTTTTACTGCAGCAGGAGATGGTAATTGTGATTTGAATAGAAAAGGTCACATGCATAAGGGGGGGAGAAGAAAAGTTGAGCTGCTAAGTTCTAAGAGAATTTTCCCCACCCCCCACTGCTGCCGAAAGAAAAAAAGATACATTTTTGACTATTAAGCGGTTAGAGAGTGCATACTTCTGTCAAGGCTGCTTTATTAACAGGAAATGTCGAGGGTTTCTCTTCAATTCTGAAATGGTGTGCTGGAGGAGTCCTGCTAATTAAGGAACAGCAGGCCAGGAGGAAAAATTCAAGTGGTGGAATATTGGAAGCCTGTTTGAGGTGCAAGGAATCCACCTGTCCTGTCTGGGTTACCTGAGCCATCCAACCATGGCTCCACCTGTGCAACCATATACACATTTGAAACAGCCTGCAGAGGAACTTTGCTGGCCGTTCATCATTGCAGCCTGTAACGGTTTTGCAGCTAGTTTTAGCTGAATTGTGAGGGGGGTTTTGGAATATGACAGTTTGTAGCATTTTGTCTGGAATTGCGTTGGTTTGCTTACTCTAAACTAGCTACAACATTTTCTCCATGTGTATGTTCAGATGATCATAACACAACTTTGGCACAGGACACGACACCTGATTAAAATTGCTGAGTTTGGTGGTGCACAGAGTGCGGCCGTTGTTGTTGTACCACTAAAGTTTCAAACATGATTCCGATCTTTGTCTGGTATTCATTCCCAATGTGTGTTTATATAAAAAGACCCTTCTCCTTCAGTCCTTTTAAATTAAAACGCTTGTGAGGACTAAAAACAGGTACCGCACTGCTCTTTTCTTTAAAAGCTCTCTGGAAAGTGCCGCTGGTGGCCACGGCAGAGAGGATCCACGCTCATAAAAATGGTGTTTGGGCCTTTACGAATTACATGACTGGTCTGGGAGAGAGAGAGGGCCCTTTGTTGGCTTCCTCTGGGACGGCCTTTTCAAAGGCGCCCATTGTGTGGCCACCACTATGATATAATGCAAGTACATTTCATAGATTTAATGGAACATGCAGACTTGGTTCCCAAGGCCTCTCGATATGAGACAGAGGCGGTTTTAAAGAGATTTGAACTACATCTTGAAGAAAAGGCTTGATAGGGCTTTGTTAAAGCATAGCGAGGGGGAATACACAAAACCATTGCATTACCGAGTAAACATCTCCCCTGTTTTAGTCTTTCATGTGTTTTATTTTCTTTAGATTTCATCCATTTCTGTGTGTTCTACTGCAGAAAGTCAAAGTTAGCATCAGGAAAGGTAAATGTCAGCGATGTGTTAGCTTTGTTTTCATTGTGTTAACAGGAGCACAATGGTGTGATTGTGCAGCCAGCTGAAACTCTACACCTACCCATGGCATTCGGGGGTCAGAGGTGGGAGGTGTGTGTGTGTGTGTGTGTGTGTGTGTGTGTGTGTGTGTGTGTGTGTGTGTGTGTGTGTGTGCGTGTGTTTCGCTTTTAGCCAGATGAACGATGCATTTTGAAAGACCCAGATACCAGCACATAATCCAGTGCACTAGGAAAACCATTCTGATCCATCCGCTTCCTCGTGTGCCAGATCAGTTTCTTCAAATGATCATAAATGATGTTTCTCTCCTTTTTTTCTCCCACCTTCTCTTTGTTTCTTTCTAATATGCCTCGTTTTTCTAAGGGGCCATTTGAGGAATGGCCTGCCTCTCGAAAACCCCTCATGTGATAGACAAGACCATAAAGCTGGGCAATAAACCCGAGATGAATGTTGTATCTTAACGCTGATAGAGGCAATTAAGTCCATCATAAGCGAGAGAGGCGGCCCTCTTCTCCAGGGACTCATTCACTTGCATGGTTTAACATGAACCCCCTTCCAAATGTCTCCTTTTATTTCTCCTCTCGACTCACAGCTTACGGTCAAGCACAAATTGAGCTTTTTTTTTTCTTTTCATCTGTCTCTCTGATCTGCCATTTTGCTGTCTGTTGTCATACTGTATCCACCCTCCCTCCACTCTATCTCTTGTGTGTGCTGTCTCTCATTTGCTCTCTCACCTCCCCGTTTTTGCCATTTTCTTCAAGGTAATTTGAAAAAAAAAAAAAAAAAAAATCTCTCAGCCGCTCCTTTTCATTTTGTGCTCTTTCAATCAAGAAGGCCGATTCGGTTTTTTCTCGCCAACGACTTTTCCGCGTGCTGTTGTTTAAAGTTAATGAAGACCATATTTCATCTGCATGGAGTTATATGGCAGGGCGTGGCGGCGCAGGTCTGTTATGGGAAAATAAATATTATGGAAGGTCTAACATTGTTATCTTGATCTAGGCGGGATCAATGTGTGTGTGATTGGACAGGATACATTACACAAACACAGCCGTGCATGCCATGTGCACGCGCTAGAAGCCAGGATGTATACAGTATGCAAAAACACGCAAGGAGCATAAAGATTAAATAGAACAGCAGCAGAGACAGCAGCAGATATGTCCACATGCACACACAGGCAATCAATCAGATTCCACATGTCCCACACACATACATTTATTCTGTGTGTGTGTGTGTGTGTGTGTGTGTGTGTGTGTGTAAGTAAGTATTTTGATTACTGCTGCATCTTTCTCTTGCTCGTTACAATGAAAACGAGGCAGATGCACATTCTAACAATGACGTCAGAGCGAAGAACATCTCCATGTTATCGATGCTGATCTGTGTCGTTTGAGCGCTCATGGTTCGGAGCTATCTGGAGGTCGTATATGTAACTACAATCGGAATGTTGGCATAGCGGTAAACTTGTTAGCTGGCCTGTTGGTTGGAGTAATTTGTAACTGTGCTTTAACTCAAAATTTTAAATGTTAGATTTGTGGGAAAGAAGCCAGCAAGCATCAAAATAATGATACCTAAAGTGTTTGACCACACAAAATTGCTCATTAATTTTAGTTGAAGATAATAGTTTAACTAAAAAGTTGCTTTAATCTCACTGTATTAAAAATAACAACAGGAATAGATTTTTAGTGTATAATAGGCTGTGTTTTCTAAAAAATGTCTTACTTCGACTTGAGCTACCTTGTTGAAGCAGTTTTCAGCCAAACCTTTTGTATAACCTCTATACTACGGTGCACTTCCTGCATCAGCCTGACATTGCTTTGGCATTACGCAAACATAGAGCTATTTATAGCAGCTCTCCTACCTGATTTTCTCTCTCCCATTCTTTCCCTCTCATATATTTGCATTTCTGCTAAGCAAACAGGAGGCTGCGGTGTCAAATGCGTCAGTTGCTACTGCCTTGTCCTTTCCCCAGCCTCGTCTCCGCTCTTCTCCTTCGGCTGGCCTGGAACTTTCCCCTCATGCCTCACCTTCTCCCTCTTCCTCTTCTCCTTTGTTCGTATTCTCCTTTGCTCAATTGTTTTGCTGTAGATTTGACTGCTGTGATTAATGACCTCAGTGCAGAGGCAAACAAATAGAAAATGAGATGCCCTTCTCTGGATCTCTCCTTTTCTTGTGTCACCTGCCCACACGTTTATACTGGCCTCAGAGGGCAAAAAATAGGAATAAAATCTCCATCTCATAAGTTGTTTTAAAAAAAATTTGCAGAGAAACGCCACCACCTGGTATTTCATGGTAGTTTACATCACTTGTTTTGCTGGTTTGTTAGTTTGCACATTCATCTGTTACCTTTAAATCAACTTTTATTCATTTATGACATTACAACCAAAAATCCCTTTCCAATTAACCACATTTTCCAAGGCTGTAAAAGGAAAATATTTCTAATTTTTCTTAGTTTTATGTGGACTGACTGCAGTGTTGTTCACATGCCTCCCGTTTAACACAACCTTACCAGTCTTAACCAAATTTCAGTGTATGTTTTTGTTCTCTAAAATTTTTTTTGTGTGTGCTCTCATTTTATGAAACAGTTAAATAACCTCAGCTTTGACCAGTGCAAGTGGAAAAAACCCATCATTCAATCATTACACGCGTAGGCGTCTATATGTTACTGATCAGTTGCAAAGCACAAAGAGGGAGGAAATTAGTATTTTTATGTTTCCCCTCGATTTAGATTCTGCTTGTTATTCTAAGAGGTTTGCCCTGCGTGATGCGTTCATGGTGCACCGCAGGGGCACGGACACCATAGCCTCTAGTTTGCTCTTTGACATTCTGCATAATTGTTTTTTATTGGCTCCTCCTGCTCCCCGGGATCTGGTCTGCAGGTGTGAAAATAACCTCGGTCTCCAAGACACCGTCACATCGAGCACGATGTGATTAGAACAGCGTGTAAAATCATTTTCCAGCAGCTATAAAAGAAAACGATTTCATTCTCACCGCAGAACACAATGACTCTGGCAAACTAATAGTACTATCAGAGAGGAATCATGGTGCTGGAAGTAAAAATTCCATCAGTGATAATATAAAAATGGAACTGGAGCTTCAAATTGAATAATGTCTGAAAGAATTGCCTTTGTGCTTCAGTTTATTTGGTGTTTTGAGTGTGTCATATGTAAATTTATAGAATGAAAAATTTAGAGAATGCAACTAGAGAACCATGGGACCGACACCTGTAGGACAAATAAACCCAACCCCATATTGAACACATTCCAAACAAGTGTCCTGGAAAATACACTTTTACTGCATGTGGTGTAACGTGGCTATAAAAGGAACCATTTTGTTCCTGACCACAGTATTAGAAACATCCTTTGTTGCTTTTGTAGGTTATCGTGGGCACATGTCCATCCCATTACGTGACCTTACAGCAGCGGCAGTAATTCATCTCCCTAGTACTACCTGTCCTGAGGTGGTTTTTTTTTCCCCTCTTATAAATGCGTGTGTGTGTGTGTGTGTGTGTGTGTGTGTGTGTGTGTGTGTATTTTGGGCTGCAGCCTCTGGCTTTTACTCCAGTGTTAATCACACTACAGTCAGACCAACCACAGGCCGCTGCAGCCACCACGACCGTCCACCTCTGTCTCTCTGCTCCGGTTAGCGGGATATCCTGGTCCTTGTTACTCCACCAGAGTTTATCCGGACCGCTCTGAACACGTTTGACCATTTCACAGCTGTCACCTCAAATTTTTGATTTCCTTATTCACAATAAATGAGTCAAAGGCAGCAGCGCTCTAAATAAAAGACAAGTACAGTACACAAGCACATGACTATACATGTACACTTGTATATCTGTGAGGTATTGATTGTTTTGATTACAGTGGAATGCAGCAAACTGCTGGTGCAAAACGCAATCTTGACTTTGAATCGTCTGCTTGTTCTGCTTCTCGAATGAGGTCAAAGCACCAGAAACAGTAGGAGGTAGAGTAAAAAAAGAAATAGATTTCATGAGAACTTGTCTTCACTTTGAATCTGACCAAAAGTAGGTTTCTGGAAAGTTCTGCACCTGCTGACTGAAATGTCATTGCTTATTTGATTATGTAAATCTTGTCTTTAGTTTTAATTTGACTAACAAACCTGCTAAAGAGGTTACTCCGGGGAGTGGACTTTTTACAATTTTAATAAAATTCGCCACTGCAGGAATCTGCACAGTGTATGTTCACTTACACTGTAGGCCAGCTGAGAGCAGTAGGAGTCGACACACTCTTAGACAGGCCTCAATTACATGTGTCTCTAACGTGAACTGTAACTGCTGATGTGCACTGAGGTCTCTAAGTGAGCCGTCGCAGTGGTGGCGCGGCTGCGATAGCCTGTCCGTCTCATCTCTCACTCTCTTCTTTCCACAGTTTGATGGTGACAACATGTACATGAACGAAAACAACCATGAGTTCATCTCACCCAACCAGGTGAGTTCAGATCCTCTCCTCACTTTCTTCCCAGCTCTTTCACCCCCCCTCTGGTAGTCACCGGTCAAAAACTGCATAGCACGGTCTGGACGTGCTGATGTTTGTTGTTAATTGGGTCAGTATCAATAAAGCTGACTTTCTTGATTGTATTTTTTTTTTTTTGTTTCAATGCTCAAAAGTAGTATCTTGTATTCTGAAATGCAGTATTTAAACACACACTTGTGTTTCTGTCCACTAAAATATTAGGTATATTGCTAGGTCACCAGTTTCAAAAGGTTCAGGGGTTCCATTTTTCTAGCACGCACCTGGCCTAACGCACCGTTAACAATCTTTATCATTTTTTTTTTCCACATTTCTTGGTCTGACCTTGCCTGCTTTTTCCGAATGACAATCAGATGGCTTCTTTGCGTGAATCGTTTATCGATTGTAACTTTTCATTTGTGCACTTCTGAATTTGAGTCGGGCAGAAAACCCGATGCTTCACCGCCGCTGACGGATGAAGTCCGAGTGGAAGCGAGTCAATGCTCCGTTCTCTTCCGCTGCAGCACAGCTGGTCGCGAACAACCGGGAGACCATATGGTTGTGTTTGGACAGAGGATTTGTGGAGCTTGGGAGAAAGCCCATCTGACGCTCACGGGGAAACGACAAATTTGTCCCTGTCAATTGCAATTATACGAATGATGCCACAGGCTACAGTAGATTTTCTGCTGCAGCGTCTGCAGCACTGGTTTGTGTGTTTTTGTGCTCCTCTTGCATGATTCTATTTAGGTTGTACTACCTTTATCAGCTGTTCTGATTCATTGTTCCCTCTTTTCTCACTGGCGCTGACCGATCAATTAATGCACCACTGGACGTGTTGAAGTACACATCCCTTTGCCAAATTACTGGCATACACACACACACACACACCAAGAATGTCAGGTGAAAGATGAGCATGGAGAGAGACGCCACAGATCGAGGAAGTCAGCGAGAAGGGGGTGAAAGACGTTATGGCATAAGAGTCAATTTTGCTTTGCTCTGGTTTATACTTTGTTTACTCAGGATCTCCTCATATTTGACATGTGCCTTGCTCAATTCTCCGCTCCACCAAGTTCAGCCTGTCTTTGCCTCTGACAGTCAGAAACATGGAGGGCCTTCAGGGTGGACACGCACGCACACACGCACGCACGCATCCATGTACTTCTATCTTTGTGAGGACTTAGGCATTACCCGGCCCCTTACCCTAACCCTAACGTTCCAATTTACCTCCCGACCCTAATCTTTATTTATTTATTTTTTTAAATTAAAAATTATATTTTTAAACGTGAATCTTTAATTTAAATGCTATTTTCCAACACAATAAATACAGCGTTCCACTACAGTACTCTACATTTTTTTCAGGTTTTTTTTCACTGACTGACTTTAATCCGGCTGAGAGCTGCTTACACAGAATTTTTTTTTTTTTTTTTGTGCACTACATTGTACATCAAAAAACACTCACTTCATTTTTAATTTATATTTTTAACTGGTCTTCGAAAGCTCAACAGAGCAACCCGGTGTAGGTCTGGGAGGTGGCTTCAGTAAAGTAGCCCGCAGAACCTCTGTCGCTTGTTTGGAAAAAAGCATATATTCATTTTATTTTAATTTTTTAACTTTCAGTTTTGTAAGTGTTTTAATAGATTATTATAATAATAGTAAACCTGTAAAATAATGAAAAAAATGAAGCTTCAAAGTCTGTCTGATGCTGTGAATGTGTTTGCGCTGTTTACTGACATAAAAATGTCTTTAAAAGAAGCGACAGAGGGGGAAGATATCTGCAGGGAGGATTTTTCTCCATTAACTACTTTCTCTAGAAAACTGTACATACAGTGGCAGTATTATTCTCAATATATTCCATTTTGAATAACAACAAATCATATAGCCTCCAGCACTTTTTTCTCTGCTTTATTATGTCTTGATTTCTTTCTGCTCTTCTCTCCGACTCCCCCTCTGTTTCTCGCTCTTCTCTCTTAGCCCTGTTGCATTGAAATGCATTTGGGTCAGCGGTTCTACCACCAAAATCTCTAAAAGTATATTTTCTCAGCATGTCTCTGTTTTCAGTCTTTTGAGTCTTGCTTACCTATATAACTGCATTTTCTTAGACATAAGGTTGGTTTTATTTAGGACAGGCGTGTGGCTCTGTACCCACATCAGACAGCAGCGTGCAGAGATGGGTATGTTCTCATGATGAGTCACAAAGAAACCGGGTCACTGCCATTGTCATATCGATGTTCCCATGAACATCGTACTGTGACCCAGCTAAGTTGGATGATTTCTTCCAGTCTGTCTCTCTCTCTCTCTTTTTCTGCGCCCCCCCCTGGCAGAGTGGCAAAAGTGTTAGTGAATTTGATGCCAGGGTCAGAGACCCTGTACTCGGCATCAACAAGCTCTTCGTCTGGCCCTTTGGCCACTCTCCATTGTCGTGGCAACGAGCGTAGAAACACTGCGCTGTGAGACAACTGCACCAAGGCTTCCATCCATTCCACCCAGACTTGGACCAGCCGCGACTTGGCTTTTTTCTTACATCTGTAAGTGAAATCCATATAGGCACATATCCAACCCATAAGACCTAACCTGTGCTTCCCTTCATAATTCTATCCATCCTTGTTAGTCCCAAAGAAAACCTTCTGTTCACCTCAGCCCCCAGTCTCCAGACTGCCTCACACACCTTTTTTAGAGACCCTTTTTAATGACATCATCCCTGACTTTTTTCTCCACTGGTTTTAACCAGTTGAAGCTGTGAAATTGGCCTCTGATTTCCACAGATCTCAACACAGTTGGTCACAGCCAGATGAGTCCAATAAATGGCGGCTCTGCTTTGCCACACCCTGGTTAAAGACAGGACTGTATCCCAGATACTTTGGTGCATGTCTAATGGTTGAGGAATTCTGAAGCTCTTTCTTGAGGAGGATCTGCATAGATGGTTTATGCCATGTTGTGATAGCAAAGAAGCCAGTTTTAGAGGCAGATGATCAACAAAAAGAGCTGATGGTGGATAAGAATATAACATGGTGCAGCTGTGCAACCACGAGGCAGTTGTTTCCCTTCAGACCCCTTTTTTTAAAAAGAGGGATTTCTGTTGCTAATACTTAACAGAGCCATGTGATCAAAGATACTACAGTGTGGAAGAGCCTTCTTAGAGCTGTGCACAAAGTGGAAGGAACAGCACACTTCATCAGCACTTTACCTCCACAATGCTCCGCTTTGATGTCCCTCTCCCTCACCGATGAGTTCATTTAGCACAACTGCAGTTTGAGAGAAATATGTCGCCGAAAAGCACGAGCACCAGGAGGAAATGGAAGTGAGGCGGGAGGAGGAGAGACCGCGAAACTGCACAGGGGAATAATTCAGCTAATGGAGTGACTGTTTGGATATTCAGCAGAAGTAGGAACAGAGATTATGATCTCGCAATTAGCGTAACAAGGTTTTATCGATTGGCTGCCGTTGTAGCATCTTAACTGCCAAGTCGCTGCATGTGGTTTTAGCATGCACAGTGTGTGCATAACCCAGCCAGTCACACCAGTCCCATGACTTCTGGAGCAGAATCCAGATCCAGTTTAACGTTCACTACTAAACCACTATCTTGGCGTTAAAGCAAAAAATGTTACGTATCTTTCAAAGTCTGGTGATGCAGTTTACCACATTTTATGAAGTGACGACTCTTGATGATAAATGTGAGTGGACTAAAAAGTTTATTTTCTTCTTTTTCAAAATTGCCATTTTTAGAGATTTTTTTTTAACATAGGTTTGATGATATTTCTTGGCTCACTTGTGATACTGTAAGTCACTGGCAATGATTGCACGCCCCTCGGGTGTTGTAATTGTAATTAGGGAGGTGTTTGAGTGCCAAAAGCAGATCTGTGAAACGCAGAGAAGCAAAGACAGCTTGTAGATCGATAAAGTTTGGTTTTTGTTTTTGTTTTTTTTTTAATATGGCAGCAAGCACATGTGATAATGAATACATTTATAAAAGGCACTGACAGATTGAAGCTATAATGAGACCTTCATGTTGTTGTTGATTTGATAAGAGTTTTTGCTTTGTGTGAAACTAGTTTGCAAAGCTAAACTGATCTGATGGGGATGATTAAACGTACCGCTCCCCCATGTCTCTCATCATCCCCCCATATGGTTGCGATGGGTCTTTGTAGAACACAATCCCACACTCCTTTATGTTCGACCTTTGACAAATCTATCACCTCATCTTTCTGGGCTCTGAATTAAAGGCCCATTCCACCTTTCCAGTTGGATGAGTGATCCTTTTGTTTGGCAGCAGCCCAAAGCCCAGCCAGTCCGTCTGGAACCCCAAGTCGATTGGTCGGCTCAGTTCATGTGTGACTGACAGGAAGCCCACTGATTGGGGGACATGGTATCTTCGGATCGTTGCACTGATTAAAGCCTCGCGGCGACGTTTTGCAAACCAGACCCCCACTGCTGCCACCAGCGCCACGGTTCTGCTGGTCTGAATTATGGCTCGACTGCATTAGTCTGATTTACAGCTTCCTCCCTGCTGTTTAGACTGAAGTTAGGGAACAAGGGCAGCAGGTTGCTCCTCCCCTGCACTTCCAACTGCCCCCCTCCTCGACCACTCCATGCCGCGCCCTCTGCTCATCACTCCAAAATTCCAGAACACTGACAAGTTCCCTGTTATGTCACCCCTCCACTGTTTTGTTCTTCTGACCATGTGCCTTGCCATCATTCTTTTACCTCCTTTCTCATTGCCCCACCACTCCCAACCGCTTCTCCTGACATCCCCCTCAAATTTCCATTATTCATTCATTCACCTTTTCCACACAGTGTATCTCCCACTTGCTTCCCCCATCCCCACCTACACAAACACACACATGCACACACCAACACACACAGGCACACACACTCAAATCTTTTGTGAAAAATGAAAACAAAGAGCCGCCTGCCAAAATATTTCTATAGCTGTTCGCTGACGAAGCAGGGACTAGAGACAATGTGAAAAGATGTGCAGGCATATTTGTCGCAGCAGCAGAAAGATGGAAAACTCTTTCCCTGTGGCCTCTTACAGTCACCGGGAAAGCCCCCTCCCTTCCTCTTGCCCTGTTTAAAAGCCCCTGCTTAAAACACTTATTTGACATGGCACCACATAAATGCACAGCTGTATCTTTGTGGAAGGCCCTGACTCTGCCGAGCTGTCCATCGTCCTGTTGCCGTAGGTAATTGGACGCAACTAATGGCAACCGTAATGTGTCTGCTCTTTCATTGTCGTACCCAGGGGGAAAAAGGGGTCACACGAACACTAACACTTGTGCGATTTTAAAGGCCACAGTATGACGAGATGTAAAGTCTTTTAAACAAATGCACCATTTTCTTTCTGAAAAACATGGCCCTCCTTCTCTGGAAGCTTTTGTGAGGACAATCTCCTGCTCAACTTTTATTCACAAAAGTAACTTAGTGAATTATTCATGGCTAATTCTGCAAATTATGAAAAGAGCCCTGAGCTGACATTGATCCATGCTGAATCATTTGCTCACCTCTGAGGAATGAGGTGATGATGTAATCTTTAACCTGGTTAAGTGGAGCACAGCAGGAATATCGACTTTTAAATCCAAGAGCTACACAGCCCCAGCGGCTGGTCAGTCTGTATTTTATTGAAGGGTAATATTAGCATAGAGACTGTCTTATAATTAACATCAAATTGGGAAGTTGTTATTAATCAGCAATCACGGTAAATCATATTTGTGACGAGGTCGGCGGCCCATTTCATTTAACCCGGTCAGATGTGGCTGTTTTGCTGCTTCTAATGGCTTCTAACAGCTCGTCAAAGATGAAAAAAAAAAAAAAAAAACCTTCTGTTCGGTCCCTTGATATATTCCACTGTTCGTAGTTTAAAGCTACAAAAACAACCCCTATGGTTAGCATCGAAACCCGAGTTGTTGATATACTGCAATGCTAAACATGTGTGGACAAACTGCACATACGAGCTGCAGCACAGCGCTTCACAGTGAGAGACAGGGAGGTTCATTGACACTGGAGAGCTGTCGCCTCCACTCCCCTCCACTCTCCTCCAGCCTCTTATTAACAATGGCACCCAGGGTACAAGGATCCAGATGTTTGTCGCGAGCATACACCAGCTGTGTGGGCTTCTAATACACAGCCTCATTGACTTAGACACACACACACACACACACACACACACACACACACACACACACACACACACACACACACACACAAAATAAGCGATCACTGTTAAACAATAATTGGGATACCTGCAAAGTGTTAGGATTTTCTTCTTTGTGAGAGTAAATACACAACATCAGAGGACACATGCGCTTGTGTATGCATGCACACATTCCCCCTGTTGTATGGCAAAGTTATTTGTGGGTGACAGGATGCTAACAATTCTCAGAACAATGCACGTTTGTTTGGATGACTGCTCCATCAGCGCTTCCTTTGTTACTTTCAACATTGTTCGAATCAGTCTGTACTGATCCACCAACTCTTTATTGTGCTGCCTTTTTTGTCCATTTAGCTGCTCCTGTAGCAGTAATTAGTTTTGTCATTCAGACACACTAGCCCCATTGTATGCATGTTAATAACAGTTTGACTGAGTGCAGGACAAATAGATTTAGAGCATTTAAAATGGAGATATGTTGTGTTTATTTAGCCCCGAACTGTCATCTAACTGTTCATAAATGTCCCTGAGCATGAGGGATGTGTGTGCATCAGCCAGCAAAGTTAAAAAAGGCATCCCTCTCCATGGATTCACGAGTGCTGTGTACAGAAAGTGACAGAAAGGGGCTCTGGCGATAACGCTGTATGTCTGCCGGGGTAACGTTGTAATCCTAGATTCTCCCTGTCAGGCAATAAGTTTGATTATGGCCCTCATTTGAAATGTAGAACTGTGGTTCGTTTTCCGCCCCATCCTTCCTCCATCTCCACCCCCCCTACCTTCCACACAAAGTAGTTTCAAGTACCGGTATTACAATCGCTTGAGGAAACCTGAGTTTTCTTTTTGCCCACCCACCCCGTTTGTGTTTGAGTTTTCGCTGACACTTGGCAGCATCTGCATGTCATTACTGCAGGGCCCCGATCTCGGTCCGTCTGCAGACTGCTCATTTCTTCTTATGAAAATTCAAACCCTGTCTTATGAGAAATATTAACTCTGGGGTTTATTATTAAAAGTATTCCCTACGGTTATGAAGTAATTGGAGAGTGGCTTTAATTGTTATTTCTGATCCAGTTGGATGTTTAGCAAGACAGATATTGGTGCTGTTGACAATACGTCACCTTGACCCTCAGCATCAGGAGTCATTAGACTGCAAGGAGGAAACACAAAAAAACAAGACTAGATGGTCAGCGCTCATCATTTGTGAATCTAAATGATAAAGAAAGAAAATGACAGGGGGGGCATACGACACGGGCACTAGAGAAGGCTCGTTTCTGAGCGCCTCAGACCAAAGAGAGAGCATACAAGAGACAGGCAGATAGAGAGGTACAAAGAAGGTTGTGTTTATTATTTGATAAAGCCTCTATTATAACCTCAGCATGTTGTGCAATAGCTCTGGCTCTCCTTCAACTACTCGGCGTGCCACTTCAAATTAGACGCTCGGGCTGAGGGCCTGCCCCATCTTTGCAAAATGCATTAGTACGCCACTCAGAGCCTTATACAGCCCAGGGTTAAACACAAATTATATCATTTCTGTCATCCAATCAAATGGCGCTGACCTCTCGACCTGCGAGATGAGTCAAATGCATAATGAAATATGACATGGCACAAAAGCTCTGATTCTAATCTGCTCCGACACACGATCAGATGAGGATGACCTCCTGACCTTGACTGACAAGTGAGACAAGCAAAGGGAACGGGATACACGGAGGATGAAGAAGAGAAGGAAACTCCAAAGAAAAGGACAATATATGCTAGAAAAAAGGCAGTTGTTAGTCAGAGGGGGAGCTTGGTTAGTAATCAAACTAGCATCCGGGGTTAATCAGGCTGTCGGGATCACTGGACTGTGGGGAGTTACTCTTTGCTTCGATCACGCTCACCATTTACTCCAGGTTTTAAGTCTTGTAATAAATCCCTCCAGGAAGTGAAAGTGTCCTTACACGATGTCAGCGACTGTCATTAGTCACTTCCCTGCTAATGAACCCCAGAAAATCAATGAAAATTGTCAATTGCCAAATACTTTTTCACCACAAAAACACACCCAGGAGAGCATGTGAAAAGCAATGATGAGTGTTATAACAAAGCTTCTAAAGCGGTCATTAAATAGATTATCTAAAACGTCAATTTGACCATTCTAAAATGTCCCTCGGTGGTGATGTATGTCCCTGAGTTACAGCCTCGGAAGGGTCAAACAGTCCAGGGTAGCTGCCGTCAGACGACCTGCAACATTAGCGTTGACGTCACTGGAGATGGAAGCAAACGTGTCCGACTGACTTACTAAGACTAGTTGTAAGTTACGTAGGCCTAATGTGGACTGTTCTGGTAAGTCAGGTCCTGGTTAAGCTGATGCTGGTGAGGGACTTCATGAAGATGGAAAAAATAAACTTGTTTGCAGTTTTTACTTGTTTGTGTAAAAAAAACTCTGCTATGGGAGCTGTATAATAATAAATGTGTGTTGTTGTTGTTTTTTTTCCCCCAGAGCAGCATCATAACTTTCTGTGGGCTTTTAGCCTGGTGTGGATAGATAGCGGCTGGATTTCATTTGCTATAAAACGGACTTTCACCGCTGCCTCTGAATCCCCCCCCCCCACCCCCCCAATTCCCATGGTCATTCACCACAATCAGCTGGGGTTTTGCATCAGCATGCCCGCAGCCCCTTTTCATGACTTCCACAGTAACAGTGTGACTGATAAATAATGTACCCTGGCTGTTTGTCAAAATGAGTTGGGGGCACGCAGGTCTAGAGAGGAAGAGGAGAATAGAGGTGTAGGGTGGCTGTAACTAGATCCCCCCCCCCCACCCATTCAGCATTTGCCCAAGAAGGCTTTGTGTGTGATACCCCCTGGCATGGCATTGTAGCTGTAGAACAACTGTGGCTTTAATTAAGCCTGAGATGACTAGGGAAGATGGAGGGGTGAGGAGAGAGAACAGAGGTAGATTCAAAGATGAGCAGAGCAGAAACAGGATCAGTGTGTGCACCCCCGATCTTTGTAATTTGACAGCATCCATTTGCTTTTGCAATATTAAAACAGGAGATTTCTGGGCTTTAATAAACAGGATAATTCATAAAGAAACAGTAGAAGTCTCCTCTGGTAGAGGACGCGTGCAAATTCTTTCCAAAGATAAATCCCACCTTCTTCTTACCAACCGGACTGCATGGGCAGCGGAGATAACGAGGTCTGACTTTGCATCTGTGCTTGGATACGGTAAGGTGTCTGAACGAGGGATGTTGGAGGTGATGGAAGCCGCAGTGTGCTTAAATCACCATTGTGACAAAGCTCTCCAATAGGCAGATAAGTGCACATTAGTGACCAAGCAGCTCTGTCATCGTCTGTCCTGAGCTCTCGGCCCCGCCCCTTCTCCTTTCGGAAACCATCACTGGTGTTAGACACCTCCAACCGCTTCAGCGTTATACAGCCTGAACACGCTTGGACACTGTGCCGGATAAAGGGACGGGCCAATAACAAGCAGGATTCAGGGAGAAAACCAGTTTCACAGTCATTAGCACCAGGTTTTTGTGTGTTCTAGTAAACCTGTATTCCACCGATAACCCTGTAGGTTGAGATTTTTATACATATTCCTATTTCATCAAATCAGCAAGTGCAATGTGTGCACAAGCACACACAACCCAATCTGGCCTGCAAACAGTTTTTAAACGTACTGTTTTAAATACTGTATCATAGTATAGTGTATATCTAGATTTAGAAGACACACTTTGTGATGTCTATGCCAACCCTAACCCTAATGCAAAAATGTAATTTTAAAAAAACAAACCACAAAATTAATCAAAGCAGAGCATCCAATGATCAAAGCGGACCGAGGTCAGGAGACTTGTAGAAAGCCTTATCCAAAATCCCAACCCAGAAAAGGGAAAAGTCTGAATCGATAGCTGCAGAGAGATGCCTGCTAACTGGGTCATAACGTTAGGAAACAGTACTGGGAGGGAAACACGGTAGAGAGAACCTAAATACAAATTACACCTGAACTAGTATGTCATGCATTCACTGCAGAGTAAAAGAGAGATGGACACAGTTAATGTCCTTCCTCAAGTATCAAACCATCTGTCTTTGCTCCACACAGTTAAGTATTAAACAAAAAAAAAAAAAATCCAAAAATATTCTGGTGGTCTTGCCATCGGACTTATTACGCTTTTCCTGATCTCTTTTATTACAGCAAGTACATGAAGATGTTTGAGCAAAAAGCGTCATTCTGATATTAGTTGTAATAGTTACAAATCTATATCTCCACAAGCATTATATCAGCTAACATAAAGAATATAGTGATAATGAGCCATTAGCTGCTGTTAGTATCATCTCCAGAAGGCCTTCAGTACCCAGGCAGCATTACAGAGGGAAGCGGGAGCTCAGTGCCAAATAGCAAACATGCTGGAACGCTCCCCAATCAATGTTATTTTCTGTCTCAGTACCAGACCAACTGTCTATTCATCTGTTTCCTTCAAATGAAAGGTGCGCTGCTATGTAACACTTGCGGAGGAGAGCTCTGTCTCTTAATTAAAATGTTACACATTGTGTTTCCATCGCCCTGCAGGCTCAGCATACTGTGAAATAACTCTCCCTAAAGTGCACGCGATTGATCAGAGGCAGAAAATGAAAGATGCTTTAGTGAAAAGACACAGTGCAGCTTTGTATTTATTTATTTATTTATTTTTTAGCTTAGTTTCGGGTGCGGCCTTGGAAATGAGGAGAGCCAGGAAGAACTGTCAGATGAGGTGGGGCCAGACGGCATTTGGCTGCTTTTTCTTCAAAATCCAATTCCAATACGCAGGAAACATGCTGGTCCATATGATCCATCAAATGCATTGCCTTTGTTTGAATTTCACTTAAAAAGAAGAAAAGAGTATACATTAGCTGGAGTGTACATGTGGTCCTGTACATGCAGCATCCCTCTGAATACAGATGTATGAATAATTTATCTTGCCACAATCCAACTGGGAACGTCCTTGCTATTTACATTTTATCGTCAAGGGCGCAGGGTTAGCCCTCGTCGCAATCTAAACGCATGACATATCCTCGTCCCCTTGTACAATCACAAGGAATGACCAGGCCAAGGGAAATCATTCTGGGGAGTTTATATTTATGTATGTACTACATACATGCATATTGACATGGATAGATGTGCATGTGTGGACACACAAACACACATATATATATATATATATATATATATGCCTACGTATATCTGCATAAAAGGACTAGGAGCATGCCAACAACAGCTTACTTTGCACAATAGGACTAATGTTTACACCAGACAACTTAGTTTCCTTCCAACAATTATGAGGGAAATTGAATCTCAGGAAATGTTCGTTTTCTTGTCCATTAGACCAAACAATAACATTATCCTCTGCAGGTTTAAAAAACCATCTGTCTTTAAAAGACAGTTGAGGAAAAAAAAACAAAAAAAACCAAAACGAACAGCTGACGCAGTTTGTCAGGTCAGAGCAATCGGAAATCGGACCATAATTTAGCTTTTTTTTTTTTTTTTTGTAACATTGGTGAAAGATGTCAAGGTGCAGTATTGTGTACATAAGGCAAAATATACCATTGCTTAATGTTAGCAAAAAAAAAAGTCCTAAATAGTTTTGTACCTAAAGATGAAACATATTTTAGTCTTACAAACTCCCAGAATCCCAGAGACATAGAAAGTGTGTGTCCTGCATCCTTTGCCTCCGTCTCCTGGCGCCCCTTATTTTCTAAAAGTATCTGTTTGAGAGATAAATGACCACTCTGCTGCTGAGGATGACAGCCTACACAAAGATGATATTGAATTGATTTCAGAAATGTTGCAGAACTGACTGTTTGATGTATACTGCTAGACATGAATCATAAAAATTCTATTAAAAAACCCTTGAATGGCTGACACAAGAATATTATTTGTGATGATTAATTTGACTCAGTCATTACAATGGGAGTCAAGTCAGAGCGTCTCAGACAAAATTGCTTTTCATTCCCCGTTGGATTTCCCTGCTATTTTTCTTTTTCTTTTTGCTCTGTGCAGAACTCTGATCTGATTGGACTTACTGTGTTAGCGCTGTGGCACGCGCACACACGCAGCTTCTTTATTACCGATTTGCCAAGCTCAGAGTTTTTGTTCTGAAATTTAGATGTTCAAATTTGTGACCAAATTATTCCTATTCTAATGAAATGAAAAGATTTGTTATCCTTTTGGTAAACACCAAACTGATCAAAATGCTGTTATGCTATTTATTTCAAGTCAATTTTATTTGTCAGTTTCTTCACATGTGCTTGACATACACAGGAATCGAAATTACGTTTCTCACTATCCCATGTGTAGACATGGACAACAGTAAAGTGCAGGTGCACACAAGACAATCCTAATCTGTAAATTAAAAAAAAAAAAATAAGTGGCTACATCTACCCAGTACCACTTTATTTGTTAAAGATGTAATTTTTACTGCTCAAAAAACTTAATTTTACCCTGAAGCCACATGACTTCAGTAAAAATGTCATGTGAAGATATATAATTGGAACCTCTGAAACAAAACGTTCCATATATTCAATGTTTGCCCTGCACCTCTACATACATTCATGTAAATAAACATGAGCATCTTTGGGGATGTTTGCCAGCACAAAACGCTCTCCTTCTTGGCCATGTAACCATGGTAACCCAGCCACAAAATAATATAGAAAATACATTTACACCGAGCACTGAAACTAAAAGGAAATGTATCGATGCTGCAGCCGAGCTGCCTTTGTTGTCATCCACAATTGCCTTTTGTATGTCGCTGTCGTCTTCATTACTTTGAACCAGCACTCACACACTGTCACGACACACACGCATTCCAGAAAGTGTTCAATTAAATAAGGCTTTTTTTTTTTCTTTTTCTTGACATTGTGTATTGTGCTTGCAGACTTTTCCTTTTTTTTCTGCCGAGGCACATCAACTTATATTATTAAACATATACATGGATACGGCATTTAAGCGCTGTCACTTCGAGGCGGAGAACATTCCCTTTCTCAGCTCAGGTTTTATTCCTGTTACGCTACATTGCACTTTGGTGTCAGGGCGTATAAACGAGGTCAGTTTTAATCGCTGGTGTTGTACATAACTCCACCCATCAGCCTCAAGTGAGATTATGTTACCTTTGGTTAGCTTTTCGAGATTGGCTTCTTCTTCCCCTTTTATGTTCTGGTGATACCATTGTTTTAAAGAAAGCCACTTCCTGTCAATGTTCCTGTCATGTTTATGGCCAGCAAAGTGTTGGTGACACCGGCGCCGTCGCTGGTTTTTCCTGAGTCTTGTAAAAACGTAACTACGAGGATGTAAACAGAACTGATTCTGGATCCGTCACCTCCAGCCAATTTCACCTTTCTCCCCTGTCCCCCACCCCCAGAGCTACACAGGCCAGACTGGAGGCAGCGGGGGAGCAGGCAGCGGCACAGCAGGTGGACCCAGAGACGAGGACTACGAAATCCCCCCTATCACCCCACCCAACCACCCTGAGCCCCCTCCTCTTCACCTGATGGAGCACGACTCCACGAGCTACCTCTGCCACTCGCTGCCACACAACGGGCTCATCAACCCGTACTCGTACCCGGAGCTGCCCACGCTCATGATGTCCAACATGCTGGCGCAGGAGAGCCACCTTGTCTCCAACCAGATGCCCTCGGTGAGTGGATACCTCACGCAACGCTTTTGTAATAAGCACGCCGGCCGCACAGAAACAGCTTGCGATCACCGAAGGTCAACGCTCATTTCAAGAGGAAACTGCCTGTAATTGTTTATTTGTTGCCCTGTCAGCTCTGATGCATGGTCAGAGGGCTTGTGGGTAAATCCATCAGTGTCATACCTACCTTGACAGTGCGCATCGGTCAATCTGTCAAAGTTTCAGACATGAATACATTCTGATTACTCCCTCCTTCTGTAAAGCAACGTAGCAACTCTTCCATAGTTTAGCATTTCTCATTTAGCCATTGTAGCTCTCAGGCCAGCAGCACTAGTCAGTGAATGTGCTCTCACCAGTGCGATAAATAAATGTAACCTTTATGTGACACAGTTTCTTCGATCGGCATCAACAGAAAGCATGTTTCATGTGTGCGAACCAACAGGCGCACAAGCAATGCAGCTGTACATAGGTCAGAAAAAATGTTCTTCATAATAATTAGAAAAGATAAGGATCTGATGGCCAAACAATGACCAAAAAACACCACACATTTAATGCTGCATATTAGATGTAATGTGGAATATATTTGATTTTTGTTATGTTTATCTTTGCATCCCATCTTTCGGTCGTAACCTTTGTCCTGGAGACGGCGTGTGATTGGCCGGTTGTTCTTCGGCATTCAGAGTGTGTTCACTGTTTGAGTTAGCCGTCCTCAGAGCTCTAACAGACTCAGTACTGCAGGTTCGTGGGGGCTTTTTTTAATGGTAAAAATGGATGAGATGTGAAATAACACACGATGAGCATCTAATGAAAATGACAAACAGGACAGACGGCAGTAAGTGATGGCTATGGCTGTTCTGACAATCCACTTATAAACGGTCACATGGAGGAGGGGGGGTTTTGTGCAAAGTAGAGACGCAATTGCACCCAAATTGAGTTTATATTCGTGGCTAATTACGACCATGTGAATTTGCCCAGGGAAAGGTGACTTCTGATGCTATTTATACAAACAGCTTTTATGCAGGTGACTCCAAAACCAGAAAAATGATAAAATCATCTCAAACCTCTATTCTCAGGGCTAGAGGCTCCTTCAGCATGAAGAAGACTTTCAAGCTTCTACCTCGACTCCTCTGTGAAAGTCGTGGCACATAAAGCAATTCAGGAATTTCTAAATCAAATAGCCTGAGTGGTGAAACTACCAAAGCGTAGCAGAGGTTCATTTGCGCTGAGAAGCGAGTGTCTATTAACGGACGGCTCACCTTGACACAGTCTGCCGAGCACAGTAATTAAGCAAACTCTGCAGTTCAAACACGAGATGCTATCATAATGAATACCTCACTTGACACGCAGAGATAAATACCAAGGGTTAATTCTGATTTTTAGAATTTTTCAAGTGGCAAAGCGCAGCCAAGGGCGGTTTCAAGTTAGTTTTTTAATTTTTAAATTTTTTTGAAAGGTATTTATTTTTTCGACTGCAGAAGCCGTCGCGCGTCCAGAATCTGTTCCTGAGTCCTCCCAACAGACAATATCTCTGCTGTTGAAATGGATCCACTACATCTGGAGGTCAGGCCTTATATTCAATCTTGAGCACACCGAAAAAAAAAAAAAAAGAAAAAAAAAATCCATTAGGGTTCATCTTTCCTGCATCAGCCATTCTATTGTGGGTCTGCAGTGAGATCTGTTTTCATCAGGCAGATTCAATACGTGAGCTGGGCAATGAAAAGAGCGCAATGGAGTCGGATGGGGGAGAGGAGGGGTGAGAGTGGGGGGCGAGGGGTGAGGGTGGGGGGTGGTATTGTGCAGGGAGGAGCAGGTAGAAATAGCAGAGAGGGAAAGAGCAACTCTTATTTAAAGTGAGCCTATCCCTCCAGTTTTCTGGATTTCATTATTCGATATGTTTGAGATAATTCGGTTGAGTGAAATAAGGTTATTTGCCTCCACAAAAGGCCGAGAGCCCCTGATCCTCTCAGAGTCCTCTCACATGATCTCAGAGCCAAGGTTCCTCGGCAAAGGTGCAGGAATGTAAATATGCAAAAGGTTGGAAGTTGGCAGCAGATGACACGACACCACGCTGGAGGTTAGGATTCGATTTTTGGTCTGACCTATTTGCATGCTAACCTGACATCTCCCCATCTTTAATCATCACACAAGAAGGTATTTGAGGAGCAGAGATAACTGCAGAGATGCTGATATGAACTTTGCCACTAGCTAGCACTTAGTTCAGAACGAGGTTACTAATAAGATGGTTGTGAAAGCACCGACTGGATCGTCTGTCCTTGGGACGCTGGGTGTCATTCAAGAGACAACTTGATTAAGAACCAGAAACAAAGTGAAACCAAAAAGAAGAGAAGTTGGTACTAGCTGCTAGCTGCATTATGTTGTTTGCAGTTGTTGGTTTTCAGTATTTTTATTCATTTTCCCCTGATGTTTACTGTGCCGTTGGTCGAAGCTCACCCTGGACCAACCTGATATCTTTCAGAGAGGCTTTTTATTTTTGTTTTTTGATGCTCTGATGCACTTGGCACCTCCCCCCCACCCCCTCGCCCTCTCTGCCCTCCCTCTATCTCACTCTCTCTGTTAATGCCTCCACTGTCATAGCATCTACAAGTTCCAAAACACATTAGACATTTAATAGCCTTGCTCAGGTTGCACTGATCTTATCAATACAGCCCAGAATGATACTCATCTCTCCTACAGCTCCTGAATAATTTGGACTCACATGTGAAACGGCCTTGTTGTTCAGGCTCTCTCTTTATTTACACCAAAACCTGCCATAAAACAGGAAAAAAGTCTGGAACACTCCTCTGTTTGTGCTCCATACTCACCTATTGTAAATTTCAGCAGCTTGTCGAGTTCGACCTGTCCCTGTCACTGGAATAAATTATCTTTGATTGAGCTTTTTTTTGTCGCCCGTCCCCCTCCCACCCCAACCATGTTTCTCGGTGATGCATGCAATATTAGCCATCATCAAACTGGCTGAAGTGCGATGTTTTGAATATGGAACAGATGATGAATGTATAATCAGCCGATACATTAGTGGAATGAGCTATATGCAGGTATCATCTCATTTGCTGTACCTTTTCAGCGTTTGAGACATGAATTTGCTTGACTCATGGTCAGCACGTTTGTAAGAACTTTGAAAAGACCCCCCCCCCTCCCCCCCAACACACACACCCCTGCATTCATATTCAAATTTCATCTGCAGCAACATTCAAATTATGAGGTTCCTCACAAGCTCTTTATCTGCGGTTGTTAAGGTTAATTACCGAGCCGTTAATCCTATCCCAGTCATGTTAAATTGGCTGGACTGGGTGGGGAAGAGTGGGGTGGGTGGGGTGGAGTGGAGTGGCGTGGAGTGGCGTGGTGTGGCGTGGCATCTCCCTCTACTTTTACTAGCGAGGTATTAAGTGCTACTGGCAGGTGCTCGCTCCTGTGCTCGTGTGAATGAAATATGAGCTGCAATGTCAACTGAACTTGTCACTGTCAAGCTGGGGTGAATTAATGATAGCAGAGCAGAGGTGTGTTCTAATGTGTTGCTTCTGCGATGGGGGTGGGGGGTGGCAAGGGGGGTCAGAACCGACGCATTATCACACACCGTACACCTGCAGAAACACAGAAAGAGCCCAGAGGATTATTACAGATAGACAGATGCATCCGCACACATGACTGTGCTCTCCTAATGCTCCTAATGCTTGTTTTTTTTTTTTTTTTTTTTTAAACCTGGAAAAAAAATTGCAATTAAAGGCTTCTAGACTTTATTTTCCCCCCGTGAACTTTAAACATCTCCTACCTCTGCCTTTAAAGCTTCCTGCGCTTTGAGGCTTCGTTTTTGTGCTCTTCATTCAGATGAAGAAAACCCATTTCTCCTTTAAAAGACCTTCATTTTCAGTCATTTAAAAAAAAGGGATTAGAGCGTCTGTGGAAAAATGATGGAATGTCTGTTGCTTTTCACCACAGTTCAACAAGCCCCAGCAACAGAAGCGGACCTGCATTTGTTAATCCAGTGTTGTTTCGGGCAGAGATGATTAGAAATGATCAACGCCTGCAGAAATATTGCCTGCACGTTTGAAGAAAAGAGGAAAAGCGCTACTTTAAAGTGCTTCTTATTTTCACCCTTCTTTTTCTTGTTTGTTTGCATTGTTTTGCTTTGCCAGATTGTCCCCTAGGCTAATGTTCCATGTGGCATTTCCCCCCCCGCCGCCCCTCCGCCTTCCTTAAATGAGCAGCACAGCTGTAAATCACTGGACACAGACTGGTGCAAACCCGGAAAGGTTCAGAGATTTATGTAACGCATTCATGTTTTCCACTTCCTCATTTTAGTACTCCACTGGTAAAGCCTAGCTAATAAAAGGTCCTATTAATATTTCCTGTTGCTTAGCAACGGCAGGCAGCAAGTAATAGCATTCTGTGGAAAAATAGATGACCGATAAGAAAAAAATTCAATTCTTTTCTCACCTCCTGGGAGAAAGTGTCTTATTTCTCTGGCAATGTGATATGAAACTGTAGTTGTATATTAAGGCATTATCAGCTTATTTTTGAGGGGGCTTTTATTACAGCATCATAGGTCTGTCCACTTTCTCCATCTAAGAGAAGTCAATTAACCATGGGATTAGACTAATCGGTGCATAAAGTTCAGCCGTATTGTTCACTGCCTTCGTTTAATCAGAGTTTTTGAAAAGACGGCGTTGGATAACACGCAAAAAAAAAAACAAAACCCCAAAAAACTTTATTGGCATAAATTGTGCTAATCCAATTCCAATCCAGCGCACCATCTCACCTAAAGACACAGGCCATCATGGTGATTCCTGCTCTGCTGGGAGAACATTTCAAAGGCGTGTGGGCAAAAGATGCGTTATCGCACACGCATGTTGTTGTCGCCATCCTTCTCTGTACCGATGTGATCAACAGCACCATTCAAGTAAAGAACAGGAGCTAACGGCACAAAGGCAGATCCATTATGAAGCGGATTTTCAAGATAAGGGATTTCATATTACACAGCCATCGGCCCCTGCTAAGATTTATCATGCTATGAAATCATGTTCATATTGCACTGTAGCCTATCTCAACCATCCATCAGCTCATTGTGCTTCCATCACCAGGAATATTCTGTCCCCATGACGTCGGACTCCCTCCCCACCACCCATCTCTCATGGGGAGCCCACCCCTGCAGCACCCGTCCAGCACTCTGCCTGCTAACAGGCACAGGGTGATTAAAACACTTATGGCATCCATGTATCAGTTCATTATGAGCTGCACCACTCACAGTTTTAAGAATTGTAAGCTGCTGCAGGGAACATGAGGAATTAATCTTCCGTGGTACGTTCTCCCAAACGATGAGATAATTGTCTCTTTAGGTTGGCTAAAATTTAATATTATTAAAAGGAATCCAGCACCAGTGACTGGTTGAATGACTGTACTACTGTACAACATATATACTATTTTGCTATTTACATGTTATATACAATTTCTATTTTTGTACTTGTGAACTAAATCACGTTTAGTGTTTTTACCATTAGCATCATGCTCACAATTGGTTTTAATATGCGTTAAGCTACAACACATTAGGTGTCTGGATACTTTTCATTAGAATAAAGTTCACAATTTGACCTTGTGTCACATGTGATTGAAAAGGTTCTAAACCTTTTTTAGCCCATCTGCTTCCACATAAAGTTGTGTTTGTGTATTGTTGAATGCATTAGGTTTGCATCTATATTCACTGGTGTGTGTGTGCGCGTGTGAGTGTGTGTAAGCTTCCCCCACCTCAAACACACACGCAGTGTTTGACACTGCAGTCAGCGGTCTCATTAGCTGGAGCAGGGGAACTTTCCCTCCCCCTGGCAGGGGTGCTTGTCCCCGCTGCTCCTCACACACATGTCATGTCAGTGGAGGCTCTGATGCTGCAGCGCTCTTCTTTGTGAGGTGAGCTTGGAGACAGACCCGGGCTAAGAGCAAAAAAAAAAAAAGAAAAGGAAGAAAGACGGGAGGGGTACACCATGAGAGAGAACAAGAGACGAAGAGGATGCGGAAAAAAGGCAAAGAAACAGGAGCGAGAAAAGGTGGAGGGGAAAATAAAAGCAGAGGAGCTTCTGACATTAACAGTAATGAGGAACATGGAGGACGATGCCGAGGGGAACATCATGACATTACTGACTGGAGATCAGCTTTTTACTGCCAATGTGTCACCCTGAGCGGAGTTCAGGGTGGGACTGTAAAAAGCCAAGGTCAATCGCCATCCCTGTTTAAACGACGTTAGCTCCAATTATGATCAGAGTTACAGTAACTCCCCGTGCATTTAAATGACCCAGCATCCCATCATGCTCTGCCTCCAGCACCAACACCAGGAATACCAACTCCCAAATTCGTGTTTTCTACTTTCATAATCTTGTCTCCTGGTTTGCTTAGAACGTGTTGGCGAGGGCTGCATTTGGCTGCATTGGAGGCAACATTTGGGTGGCGTCTCCAACTTTTATCGGATTAAACAGGTGCAACACCAAGGACTTGGAGACTTTTAACAAAAATATTCCTTTTGATTAGACACTGAACACAACATTCGCCATCTCATTTTGGCACCATCGAACGGCTGTGATGTCTGAACGCTGACATAAAATGTGGTCGGTGTTGCTGAATACAGTTGGCTGCTGTACACCTGGATCACAGCGCCCCGCTACTTTTTACTCAGTCTTACTTTAAAACATTCTGAAAGCCGTTTGGTCCATTTCCCTTTTTCCTAAATGTCTCCGTCCACCTCCTCTCCCCCCATCCACAAGGAGGCAGGAGCAGGATATGATTTTTAAGTTCATACGCTGACTGATTGTTCCTGTGCAGATGACGCTGCAGGTGTGTGCAGAGGCTCCGTAAACCTGAAAGACATGGATAAAGAGCGATAGGGGAGCAATGGAGAGGAGAGAGGGAGATGTGAAGGGTCTAGGAAACAGAGTTGTTAGTGCTCTGCCCTGAGGGTGAATGAGAAGTAGCTTTGAGCGTTGCGAGGCCCAGGGCTGTCTCCCCACCTAAAGGCGTGTTTACCGCCGCGTCGCTCCTCCGCTGTGCTTTTGAAGGATCAGTCTCCAACGCGCCTCTAATTAAAGCTGTCATGGCTGGTTGCCTGCAGGGATAATGTTCTATTATTATAGTCATTTGTTTCAATTAAACGCTGGGTGATTTTACAATAGCAGCCGTGAACCTGCGCGAGTGAGTCATCACTCTAAACAAGATGGCTCCAGCCAAGCAAAAGGAAGAGGAGGGGAAAGTCTCAGGACTCGCAGGAGCATTGATCACTGTGTGTTTTAGCAGGCGAGAAGGGACTCTTTTGGTGGGGGGAGCAGACTGTTAGTGCTGACTGATGCAGCTCAGCAGAAAATATCCCTTTAAAAACAGATTAACACCATTGTGCAATATCAGTATGTCCCCTAAGACGCTGCCACTGGGAATTTTCTGACCTCGTCTTTTAGCCACTAGGTGGCGTTTTCCTAATGACTGTTTATGATAAACTAAACAAAATGCAGAATTTTTTTTTAAGAGTTTTTTTTGGGGGGGGTTCAAATTTCTTATCATGTGGCCCAGTGGTCCATCTTGGTTTGCCACCAGATATCAGTGGACCTGCACCAGCAGTAAATGAATTAGCCTATCAGCTGCAAGTGGCTCAATTTCTATTTTATCAAAGGAATCAGGCAAAATAATTATCTGAATAAACGTGTTTATTTTAGCAGCCCTTATTATTGACAGTACCGCTTAAAAGCAATGAAAACTGCAGTGAACCTATTTCAAATGAACAAATAAAACACATATACAGTTATCAGGACAGAGAGGTTGTCTGCTACTGGTTCTCGTCCTCTTCCATGCGACGGTATGCAGACCTCTCTTCAACCCCTTTTCTCATCTCTTGTGCTTGTGGTCATATCTCCTTAGCTAAATCAAATGGTGCAGGCAATTGGAGCGGCTGTGAAACCATTTCAAACGTAGGGTCAGCAGGAGCAGACGAACAATGGCTGTGTGATATTCCATCTCCAGTCCAATGTGCTTCCCATAATTGGAAAGCCTTTGTTATTTGACTCCTATTTGACTATGATGTACAAGATGAGAATCCAAACAGGACAAGCGTAACGGCAGCAGAGGAGCACGCTCACATCGAGTTTCCTGGCTTTACATCACAGTTTAGGTGTGCCCGGCTGCTCATCAGCAGAAAGCAATATCTAACTGTCCCCTCGCTAACTTTGGTGGGTTAAGATCACCACCAAGTGAGGGGGGGTGGGGTTGTTTTATCTTTGCACTTTCTTCGCTACTGTGTCGTCTTTCCGCACCTCTCCTGTTCATGACCGGCTCTGATCTCCTGAGACTTCACAGCAAACAACCAAGTTGCCACAGGGTTATGAGTACAGCATCAATACCCGCGAGAGCACGGCATCCAAATTCATAAATAATATGAATATATGAAATTTAGGCCAGTGTGTTCCTGGAGTAGGTAATTGGTGGCTTTGCCTTGAAATATTAAAAAAAAAGAAAAAAATAAAAAGCTATGATTGTGTGAGAGTAAGCTGCTTTAGGGACTGAAGCATGTTGAAGTGTGAGCATTTTTCACAAGTGTCAGATTTTGCTTTTCAACCTGCCTCATGGATCAGACTAAAGTCATACAGCTGGGGAGAAGAAAGCCCGCTGTCTGCTAGCCGAGTCAAGATGCGTTACATGCTAACGGCAGAGAGCAGTGACCAACCAAATCCTGTTACTCGTTGTGCACTTCCGCCCTCTTTGGGCTGGCTCTTCTGATGATATTGGGAATTAGCATACAGTACCTATGGCAACCAGCATCCTTTGTCTGATACTTTCATAATATTTGTGCAGCCGCCTGCCGCCTGTGTTATTCATCTCACGGTTGATGGCGTTCTGCGATAACACACAGGTGAAAGCGTCAGCTAAACAAAGTCAAATCATCCCAGCAGGGAGTCTTTAAAGAATTGAGGCCTCGTCTGCTTTAATAATGCAGACTTAATAATGTGTGTGTTTTTATTCTGGGTGAGTTATTTGTGCTTGTGTTCTCTCTCTGAGCTTGTGCATAAAAGCAGATAAAAGGAACTCAGACACACTTTGCTGTCTCTGCAATATTTCTCCTCAGGAAAAGGATTACACTTTTTTTGGCTAAAATGTGGCCAACCTCTAGTGTCTTTGTTGCTACTCTCAGGCAGGACGCCACGCTGCCCAACATCTCTTTCTTGTTGATATTAAACACGCCGGCACTCAGATTAAAGAATGACAATTTTGCCTGGAGGCTGTTGCTATGGAAACACATCAGCCACAGCTATGATAGCCCATTCATGTTTGATTAATTGGTTTTTCAATGCTCCCTGGTATGTGAAGACCCTTCAAGTCCATTGAATATGGGAAAATAATGGATTTTCTTCTTTCTTCTGGCCCAGTCTTGTTTCACCAGTAATTTTGCTGCAGCTATTTCCTCATGTTTTATAAAGTGCACTGATGTTTCTTACCGAATGGGGGAGGATACAGCTTGGTTATTTGAAATGCAAACGGAATGTTTTTTTTTTTTTTTTTTTTTTTCCACGCTGCCTTTTGTGAGCAGCTGCTGCGGCGCACACAGAGTCTAATGCCATGTGAATATTATGCCTTTTCAAAGCAGCCCTGCTGCAGAATTACTCTGTTGTGCATTTTTATTCCGGCATTCTACTGGGACCAATTATGATTAGAGAGCCAAGCCTTCATCTCTGAACCTCCACTCGTGTTTATCAAGACCTCATATGCTCGGGCCTGCTCAATTTGATCTTTTTAGCACTTCACTAATGTGTAATGTATTATTTAACTCATAAATGTTTAAAAGAGCATACAAATGCTAGTTCATCACTTTCTGATCTGTAAATTGCCAAACATTCCCGTTTGTGTCCGCATTAAACGCATCCACGCGAGTCCAGGCTCGCGTTTTGTCCCGACGAATTTCCACGAGAAGCGTTTGATGTAGTTTGTATTGAAGATTTTTGGCGATGGCTCGGAGTGGAACTTTGTGTGATGCTGTAATCACCGTGAAGTGCGTCTTGCACATTGGGGTCATTCTCCAGCTGAGAGCACTGCTTTTGTTTGCTGTTCCCTTTTTGGAAAGGTGCTATTTCACATGGCAGCAAGTGCCAGATGTTGCTTTGTTAGCGCCTGGTAGACATAGTAAAGCTGCAGGGGTTTGATGGAGTTGTTGAGCGGTGCCATTAATGCCGCGATCGCTGCATAAGGTGCTGAGATACGGGGTTTGACTACTTAGAGGTGAATTCCTAAAAGCAGAAACAGTCTTCCTCTAACTACAAAAGGTGGTGCACTTTCTGAAGGATGCTAGAGGGCCTGTGTTGCTTTTCCTGCAAATATAATTACGTTGGAATTATGAACTGGGTATTCAAAAAAAAGAGAAAGTCCCTGTGAGAAATATCAGGATTTGCAGTGACAAAATGTGGCTTAGAGTCCTGACTTTTATGAAATGCAGTAGAGAAAAAAAAAATGTAGATATTAAAGCCTCTCATCTAAGAGGACTTTGTTACCATGCCCACTTTTCTGCAATTCATCAAAGGGAGTCTGCAGAGTTCCAAAAGAACAAATTCAGTTAACTCCTGAGAAGGAATGAAAGACAAAATTGAATCAAAGTATTTTCAATGTTATTCTCAAGTGAATCACTCAGATGCCGCAGTGCTGCTAATGGTAAAAGGTTATCTTTACACCAGCCCTGTGTGATGCAAAGATATGATGTAAAAAAAGATGAGCTTGGCCACAAATCTGATAAGCATGTAATATGCACCTGTCCTATAGAGATAGATGGGTAAGAAAAGAGAAGCTTCATGATCACCAGCATCAGGCAGAAGTTATTCATTTCAGGTTTTTCTCTCTAAAATATATATATATATTTAAAAAACCCACCTTTTTTTGTATATTTGGCTGATTGGCAAACTTTGAATATTTGATAGAGTTGAGCAGAGTTAGTAAAGCTGGTGTTCTTTTCTCACCCCAGATGCAGGAGATGGCTTTGCACCACCACCAGCTGCAACACCATCACCATCTCCCAGACGGCTCTCATTATAACCGTAACCAAGCCCTGATAAACAGCTCGCCTCCGATACTGCCCAACCCCATGAGTGCGCTGACGCAGCTAAACCTGCAGGTCAGCCGTGGCGCACTGCCTCATGGCTCCCCCTCACCTCCCGGAAGTAAATCGGCCACGCCCTCCCCCTCCAGCTCCAATCAGGAAGAGGAGGCCGAGGCTCATTTAAAGGTACTGATGCGGCTGTAGGAATTCTGCTTTGTTGGCGGGATGCTCCATTTGGATGACAAATGTTGCCATCTACAATGATGAGACATAGATGATCAATTAAAAAAGCCAGAAATGTAAAAAAAAATTGGATCCTTTTCTTTTCAGTCTGACCAGCTCTTCTCCACTGCCAGCAGCTTTGGATGCATTCGGGCAACTTTGTAACGCGTGACCTTTGGTTTACATCCTAGCTTAAGCGATATAGACTGGTCACAGTCAGAAACTCTGGCTGGGTGCTCATTTGTCTGAAAACCTACTGCAGACACTTTGTGTGAAATTTAAAAAAAAAAAGACAAAACAAAACAACAACGAAAAAAAACCCATCCCACCCAACTGAGGGTTTGCTCTATTTTCTGGTTGGGAGAACATGTGTGAGTGTATGACACAAACACCACAGTGTCAAAGATTCGTCCTGTATTCAAATGCTAGTTTGCCGTATGACAAGAACAGAGTTTTTAACCTAACAGCAAATGTCCCCCACCCGCTACACCCCCCCACCACCACCACCACCCTCGTGCTTTTTTGCTGCGTGTGTGAATAAAAATGATTACCACCTCCTCTATCAGTAAGTAATTCCATTTGCTCTCTCCAGTTCATTCTGAGAGCACATCAGAGCCTGAGCAGATACAGCCGGTGATTTAAAATTCTCTTCGCCCCGCTATGAAAAGTCAGGATTTATGATTTGCTGAAAACTGGAAAATAAAGATTTGAAAAGGTTTGATAAATTCAACAAACCGATTTTTTTTTTCTCCCCCCCAATATTATTCAGTGTCTGGAAAACACACTGCGGAGAGAGTAGGATTTATGAATCAGGTGCTAGACCTTGGCTAGTTTAATTAGAAATTAGATTATTCACTTTGGTTTCGGCTGCGTCACCCAGCTGCTTCCTTCTTTCAGATGACGGCTGAGAAGCGACCGTCTTCGGACATGATGAAGCCCAAGCCCAAACCCCAAAAGAAGAAGAAGAAGAAGGATCCCAACGAGCCCACCAAGCCCGTGTCAGCCTACGCCCTCTTCTTCAGAGACACCCAGGCAGCCATCAAGGGACAGAATCCCAACGCCAACTTCGGAGACGTCTCCAAGATTGTGGCTTCCATGTGGGATGGGCTGGGGGAGGAGCAGAAGCAGGTACGGATGAATGTTCTCTGTTGCCCACACAGAAAACAGAAAAACACTCTCAGCCATACTGACCTGAACTTACTGGTAAAAGATGGGAGAAAAAAAAGACATTTTTCAAGCTTTTTATTTAACATTTTGTCGTCGAATGTGAATCTGCTGAATCAAATGAAAAGCACCAGCAGTACAAACGTCCTAATGCTGTAGAAAGAAACCTCCCCACCATCAGCAGGATTGATTCTTCTCCCTTCAGTGATTGTCCAGAGTGCTATTTCTCTTTTACACAGGCGTCTGCAGAGCGGCATCAACCTGCTAAACCACTTCCTCTTGCCGCCGTTTCTCTGCAGACAGTCAGAGGCGTGTCTGTGCCGAGGCCGTTCTATGCTGTGTAATGAATGGAAAAGCCAGACAGTCTGAGGATCGTGTGTGAGCTCGTATTTTTAGAATATCCAGTCAGGGTCGTCAAATGAAAGCACCTGTCTGTGTGACCGCTCTGCTCAGCCGCCGCACTGAATCCAGCCCATCCAGCCTCTGCCAGCGTTTCTCCTCCCACCGAAGCGACCTGATTGGCTGGACTTCGGAGGCCGTCTGCCCCTTTTATTTGCAGTTAATTTCTGCCGCCTTCGCCGGGGCCTCTTCACCATGAATCTTCATTTCGCCGCTGACACCCTTGAATGTGAATTCCTCATTTCCTGTCCTTTTATTTATATCTGTTGCCTGGTGATTTGATCATGCTGAGAATACAAGATTAGCAATCGCCTCGTCCTTGGTTTTGCCTCAAGGACATCTGCTCCTGAAATGTTATTGTTTGTGCTGGTTAACCCTTTGCACCCTGGCTCCACTGCAGACTCTTTCCAGTAGAGTAGACGTGTTTATCCTCCACAGCCCTAAACACACTGCACCATTAAAAAAAAGCTCCATTTATTGTACTGTTAAAGCATTAATGTCTGCTGATTCATGATTTAATCAAAGATGTTACCTGATTAGAGATAGAATTAAATGCAATATCGCTGCCGCTGACCTGAACACTACAGATGGATGAACTTACTGGGTTAGCTGTACGTGTGCTAGATATTTGACTTTATTTGTTTTATTTAAAATGGCATTGTTGGGATCTTACGAACAAGCCTTTTTAAAATACGCTGAGCGCCTACAGCGGCTGCTGCTGAGGAAAAAAGCGCACGTGTAGCTCGGGTATGCTCAGAATGTTTAAATAAGTGAACAGACCTACAGTTAAAAAACAGTTTTGTTTTTTTTACATTACCAAACGCTGCCCCGTATAGAAGAATTGATTTCTGCAGACAACTCGGGACCTTTAAGCATCAAAATAAGCTCGACTGTTTACCGCCCTCCCCCCGCTCTCAGGCTCTCGACATGTTTGCTGCTGAACCTTCTATTACATTTTTTTCCCCTTTACAGTGGCTGTCAGGTCAGCTCTATAGGACAGATGAGGTATGTTGTATAATGTCACAGTCAGACCCGTCGGAGCCGTGCAGGAGCACCAGAATGTAAACAGCTCGGTTCTCCTGCACGCAGCCTTGTTTGAAGTAGAACATGGCCCCTGTTTCCAATTATCTACAGTACCTTTGCAGCACCCTGTAAAGCAGAATTTGCATAAATGCACTGAAGTCAGCGTGATTTAGTGTAAGTACCATAAGAAGATTCTAGTGTGCTCTTTCACATGCGTTTGTTGTTGATTTTTAGCTTTGGTGTGATTTTTCTAATACCACTTCTACTGCTAACATCTGCACAAGTGCTTTGTTTTACTTTTTAAATTACTATTTATTTTCATACACAAAATAGTTTTATGCATTAGGATATCTCCCAGACGTCTGAACACACCAGCTTTTGTCTTTCCTAGTGGAAGGAGGTTGTGTTGGCTGAAGTTAATATGTTTGAGGCCACAGAGTTCTCTTTAGAGCTGAGTTTAGCCTGATTTGTTATTGATCCAGGTTTGGATCCTGAACAGGCTGATAATACCTTTTTTGATCACGACTCCGTGTTGTTCAGCCAAAGAACAACCAGATTCAGGAAGGTGTGAGTCTCTTCTGTCTTGTCACTTTTGAAGCTGAGCCGTCTCCATCTTCGTCTACACCTTCTCAAGCTCCCATTTCTTCCTCCTCCTCCGTCTCTCACCAACCACTCCTTGAGTAGTCTAGGTAATGACTCCCTCCAGTGTCAGCGGGGTGCGGAGTTATTGTCTCCTGTAATTAATTGCTTATCAAACGAGAACATTTCATTAAGGTGCAATTAGGGGGCTAATTCAGGCCGAGCACCTCTGTGTCAGGATTACGGCGGAGGCACACGCGCTCCGCTCGCAGCTTTGTTATTTTTAATTCAGACTGACCTGCAGCCTCTGACAGCTTCAATTGCTAATGAATCTACTCACTTTGGAATAATTAGACATCCTTAGGCATGGTAATTTATTTAAAAGTATGTGTCATTGCACAAATCATTAGCTGTGTTAAATTAATTAGAAAGTAAAGCTGCCGGGGGAAGTTTGGCCTTTATTCACGAGGGTCTGTGACTCTGGGTTTGAGTGTTGAGGTGACGTTGGCACCTTTATTCGCTTTATTTTAACAAGACAGTATCAGCTGCCACAGGTTGTCGTCCCAGAATACCTGCACGGAGCACAGGAGGGAAATAGGGAATATTGTAAATAAGGATGAGTGAGAGGATAAACATCAGTTGTTTGAGCAAGAGATTGTATCCATCTTTGTCCAGCTTTGTTTGCTCCTCCGTGCATGTCCGCTTGTTTGCTGACCGCAATAGCAGCTGGCAACCAATGTGCATTTGGCAACACATGAATGCTTAATGGTAATCTTAGTCCACCTCTTCGAGATAAGTGCCCCCATCCAACTGAGTCACAGACAGTCTCTTATGGGGAATCAGTAATTACTCAGGGCGTTCACACACGCATACACATGTGCACACACAGGTTCGCCTCCATATTAAGATGCTCTGGGGATCCAAACCTCCTCTACCTCAGCTTGAAGGGAGATTCTTGCACCTTGTTTTTTCAACATCAAAAAAGCAACGTCGGCTCGAAGGCGCCCGTGAGTGACGTGTAATAGCATTAGCCTAAATTCCCTGTCCTAACGCATCATTGGAGGTTCATTCAGGAGGTGTCAGATTTCCACTTCGCTAATGCTGTTTGGAATTCTCTTTTTCTTCCTCTTCCTCTTCTTTGTGTGAATGATTTGCTGGGCTATCAGCTCTGATTGGGAAACAAGTCACAGCCTTAATGCGAGATGATGCTGAAAAAACCAGCCTGAAAACTGTGGAAAAAAAAAAACCAAAACAGCTAATCCATGCTCGTTTGGCTCTGGCCTCCTTCCTACTCATCTTGTCACATGTCCTTGACTAAGTGGGCTGCGAACGCATTTGAAGTGTCTGTCATTACAAAGAACGAAACTCACGCCATGACTCCCCAAACTTGGCGCATCAGTCAGTGCTGACCGCTGCGTCTGAGGCAGCTTCTGCGTCAACCTTGTAATCAATCCTCACTCTTGTTGTTGTGTTTGCTCCTGCAGAGCTACAAGAGGAAAACGGAGGCTGCAAAGAAGGAGTACCTGAAAGCCTTGGCCGCCTACAGAGCCAGTCTGGTTTCCAAGGTAACCATCGGGGGCACATCTTTGATATACATGGGTCAGCGGCGATATAAGGGATGATAAATTAGACAGAATTCTTCTCAGTTGTATTTCAAGGAAAGTGTGTGTGGGTGTGCTTGTGTGTTCAGGAAAAAAATGGTTTAAATTAGGATTTAAACACACCGTTTGCAACCTGGTGTGAAATAAAGAGTAACAGTTTGATCTGGTTTCTCACATGCAGACTGTTTTATTCTCCCTTCACTGTCAAGTTTAAATTAAAACGTTCGTTCTGACCAGCCTCATGTGGATTCAAATTTCCATTTTATAGGTTCAAATTAAGCCCCGTTCTCCAGTTTCTTTTCCTCCTGTCTAAAACACATCTGCATTTCATTTCTTAGAGCTGCTGCATTGTTTTCGTGTGACATTTGCAAAATTGCATTTGCATCTAAGCCCCTCCCCTCTCCCCTCCCCTTGCACGTTCCTCCCCGTTTCCCCTCGCACGCATCAGACTGAAAACAAGCACCTTGATTATGGGCTGAATAGTTAATTCATCCCAACCCAAAAAGACTATTCTAGTTTCCTGTCTTCAGTGCAATTAGACACGTTCAAGTCTGAGCCGTTCAGAGGCTTGATTGATGCTATATGTTGTTAGATTGCCCGTCAGGAAAAAGAAGGAGAAAAAAAAAACCCCACCCCCAATTCATGGAGGAGCATGGGTGCTCAGGGCTGAGTCTCGTGATCTCATGATGAGCGACTCTTTTTTGTTGTAATTACCACTGAAGGAGTCTTTTCAGAGAATCGGGGTGGGTGGAAGTGTCGTTACGGAGACCGGCGTCTCTATCGTGCACCTGTTGCCTTTTTGTGTCGTAACGCACATCAGCTTGTTTAGGAAAGAAAAAGGGGTGGGGAGGGGGAGGGGGTCCGGGGGGGCTAATGGTTTCTGCATTTTTACTAATGCTGATTTTCAGAAAAAGAAAATAATAAGGACACAAAAAAAATCCAAAAAATTGGTTCAAAACCTCATTAAACCTTCAGTCAAGTGATAAATATTGAATAATAAATAAGTCTCCAAAAAGGTTAAACACCACCACACAAAATGGACTAATGTGCATTAAAATCCTGCTAATTACAGACGCAGGCTTTTGGTGCTTTTTTGTGGTGTAAATGTATTATTTATGAATTTTCCTTGGAAAAAACAGAATAGAACACAAAAAGGAGCACTGTGCATCTCATGTCCTCCTCAGATGGCTAAAGAATTGCCTTAAGTTATTTTTCCATGAGTTTAGTCTACAAAATTGATGCCTTATTAAAATATGTTGGAAATGAAAAAAAGAGCGTTTACATGGGAATATTAGACCGTTCATCTATTTTGAATTTAATCCCAAATTTGTCGCGTTATAAGTGTTAAACACTGTGTTTGGTGGAAATTAATTGCTCGGCTGCTCTCAAAAATGTTTATTTCACTCCTCGTTTGATGAATTGAGAATTCATTTCACACTCCACAAATAAAAATACGACAAATCCAAGCCTCTTTCTTCCTCCCGCTCTCGTCCCTCCTCCCCTCCGCACTGTTTCGTCACTACTTCATTTTCCACTTGACACTGCAAATCTATCTGTCTCTCTTTTCCCCAGCCATCCCTCCATCCTCCTCCATTGATTATTGCAGGGGGCATTTGGGGGGGATGGATGTGAACTATTACTAAACGGTGGAGGAGCACGCATCACTCCAGCCCCTCTGACAGCTAATGAGAAACACTGGATGTCTGTCATATATGAAATAAGGGCTTTGAACACGTGTGTGTGTGTGTGTGTGTGTGTGTGTGTGTGTGTGTGTGTGTGTGTGTGTGTGGGTGGGTGTGGGTGTTGGTGAGTAAGAAGGACAGAGAGAAAAAGATAGCGAAAGAGAGAGGATGGGTTTGTGAAGTAAACAGATTCGTGTCCCTCAGATTGGCACGGGGCTACTCTGATGTTTATGTAATTAATTCCTGTTTAAAACAAACCGAGACGTGCCACCCATCAGACTATTAATGAATTCCTGTCAATAATTGTCTTTTGTATGTGAATTTGCTGATGCCAGCTGCTACTTTTTTCTGGCTCGGCAGAAGCATTGTTGTGAAAAAGCTCCCCGGAGACGGTCTGTCACAGTCCAACGAGACAGTTTTATTATTATCTGCCGACCATCAGCTCCATCAGCTGTTGTATACACGCTCGTATCGCTCTCCATTGGTTGTATTTGCATAATTAAATTGAATATTTTCTCTCTGTTTGGACACATTAGAAACAGAATGAAGGGGAAATTGCAACAGTGGCTGCGGTATTTGCCTACAAATTGCAATACGAGAGAGCTGCTAACAGTTTCCGAGTGCCGAGTTGTCACACAATTGCATGTGAATTGTGTAACAATGAAATAAGAATTCTGTTTTTGTGTATGTGTGTGTGTAAGTAACCACATGAGTAAGATAAAACTGAATCTGGAGTCTCCTTCTCCTCCCGCTCCATTCTAGACAAATAATGATCCCGTGGAGACAAAAAGTGCCCAAACGAGCCAGCCTTCTCCACATATGATGCCAGCCAACCCCCTGTACAGCGTGCAGCCGTCGTCGCCCTACCTGGGCCCCGGGGCCTTCCCCCTTGCTGACCTGCAGAGCTACGCAGGACACGCCCCCCGCCACGCGCTGTCGCAGACTCTCAGCCAATCGCAGATGCTGCCCAGCATTAGTGCCTCTCCCCCTTCCTCCTTCCAGATCAGCCCGCCACTCCACCCTCACCAGCAGCTCTCCCTGCATCAGAGCTCGCTCCTCAACCAACCAATTGGAATGCAGCAGGTCCAGTCCCAGCCAATCATCCCTCACCAGATGGGGCTGCAGGCCTCTCTTCACTCCCCGCCTCCCGGGCAGCAGGTAAACCTCGGTGACTTTTTTTTTTTGGGTGGTATTTCACCAGTCGCCCATCAACCAGCAACCACAACAATGACCCCTTTCTGTTTATTTCCCTCAGGGTTTCTCCCACTTACAGTCAGAGTACCAGAAGAGCATTGGTGGTTCCCAGTCTCCAGGGGCCTCTGGCCCTGGCCCGGGCCCCGGAGGGCCTCACGGCCACGACTGGGAGAGTGAATACTGCAATCGGGAGTGTGGCAACCACTGCAGGTCAGTGCAGAAGGAGCCAGACGGTTTAATTTGCCGACCTGATGCTAAAAAAAAAGACAAAAGTAGGAAGTGAAAGGGAAGAAACAAATGTGATCTCATGGTTGATTTTGAGTTTTCAACTCTAATACGTCAGACACATCTGCTCAGTCTTTTAGAAAGAAGTAAATATGTCACCTCGGTACAGATGCTGAACGTGTAATCAAGAAATGTTGTGTGCCCCTTCCTGTGGGATCTACCCCAAACCTACAGAATGTAGACGACGCCAGGATCAGGCAGTAATCGTGTCTCTGGACTTTCACCCATAATCAGTCTGCAGCGTTGTCTTTATAGATGTCATATTTGGATTGAGGAGGGTAGTTCAGCATCCCCGTATACCTCCGAAGGAACCTCCACTAACTTTAGCCATATTCAACAATTCAGTGTTACTATCCAAAACAGCACTTTTGGAGTTAGCATGAAAGTTAAAGGTACTAGATGAGAAGTTTTTTAATGACCAATCATTCCTGGAACCACTCCTAAAAGACCTACAGATTCCAGCTGGGATAAAAACGCTTGTGTTGGTGATGCTCACTGTCGCTGTGGTTCCCGTGGCAACCATGAAAAGGAGATAGCATTCACAGCAGTCTTGTTTGATAGGAATATGAATACATTAATAACAGATCACATTCACCCTGGGCTGTGAGCAGAAGGCTTCCACCTCCTGCCTCCTGCAGGACGCTGTGTCTCTGCAGGGTTTGGGAACCAGTCCGACCTGGGACTGGTAAACTGGGCTGCCGCACGAAGGGTGACCTCACGGCAAAGCGGTGCAGCATGTCTGGGCTAAAATGTGCGTTTACATTATTGATGGAAACAGAAAATAGAAAGGGAGAGTGTCCGCGTGCCGCCTGGGCTGGAGTGACCCAAAGAGAACCGAGGCGCCCGGCGCCAGCGGACCGAGGCCGTCACGGGCGCAGAAAGGCTTCTTCCGTGCTTCCTGTTTTGGGTCTGTTTCCACGCGGGCTGATGGTGTGTGTGTCTCTTCTCCCTGCAGTGGCAGCATGATTGGCAGGGACAAGCCACTCTACCTCACCTGAAAGCGAAGAGCGCGCCCGTCAGACACGACGCTGCCGAGTCTTCTCTCAACCACCCGGCCCCGCCCCCACGGCCCCGTCCCATCTCCGGTGTAAACATTCGACATACATGCAGTTCACCCCCAGCTGGAACACACAACCACACACACAGACAGACACACACACACACACACAAGCTGTCCGTGGAATCCTCCTGTTTTTCCTCCGTTTCTAGAACTTGTGACCAGTTTTTCAAACGACTGCTGTCTGTACCACTGTATTAGCGGTCCTCTCGCTGTTCGAGTTTTGCCAAGCACTTACGACACCCTGGTTCCCGTAGTAACCCCCCTCCCCCCCATCCCTCCCCCAACCTTCCTCTCCTTGTACTTTCTATGCTCCTCGTTACAGGCCCGGCTGTAGAGTCATCTTCCATCTACCATTAACGCCCCTCGGGGGCTCCATTCAGCTTTAATTAGAATAAGATGAGAATAAAAGACTTTTCCTTTACTTTTACTGATGTTTTTTTTTTCTTCGCATTTTGTTGTTTTATTTATTTTTTTAGGTTCTTTTTTCCTGATAACAAGCGGTGTACCATAGAGAAACATTAACTTCTAGTAGGTCCAGCGCAGACGTGACTCTTAATGGTAGCTTTGCTTTAAGGCCTGCAGATTAATATAAGAAGTCCGATGGGACGAGAAACAAAGCAGAATTTCTCTCTTTTTTTTTCCTTTCTTTTTTTTTATACGAAACAACCGTCTGGAGGTCCGCCAAGCTGTCACAGTGTGATTGTAAATATCACTTTTACGGGATAAAAAATTGGAAATCAGAGGTCCAGATAGATTTGTTTCTTCTTTAATATTACATGTGAGTCATTTTGCGTGTGTCTTGCGCGCGCCTGAATGCACCCTATTCACGTGGCGTTGGGCACACGCCGGTGTGCGAGGGTTTTCGGTGTCTTTCTCGTGAATTTTAACAGCTCTGTGCAGCTGGATTTCAGAAGAGTATTTCACACTCGCGTACTTGCATTAAATCTGTGCTCACTGGTGTGTTTTTCTTTCCAATAACGTTCAATCTAAAGGCTGAATACACAATATGTGCCCCGCAGATCATTAAATGGAAAGAGCCAGGTGAGAAATGGAGAGAAAAGAGAGAGAAGCAGGGAGAAAGGATGGCTTGAGATAGAATCAGAGAGGTGGAGGGGGTTAGACACAGCTCCAGAGGGCCCCGGCCCCTCCCCCACCGTCTCTTATTTCGACCACGGTGTCAGTTTATCGTCTCCTCTCCGTGAACGGGATCATCGTTCACATTAAAGTGATATTTTTTTATTTCTTTTTTTTTCTATTATTATTTTAAGTTTGTAGTTGGTGTTTGGTTGTGTTGATCTCATCTTTTTTAATATAAATTCTTTTTGTGTGATAAACAGAACTGCGTTTTGCTGACAGGCATTTGTATTTATCTCTTGAGTGTAGCATACTTTCAGTTTGAAATTTTCAATTGTGTACAAAAGAAAAGAAAAAAAAGATAAATCCCAACCTGCCAATTGTAGTTATTTTATTTGTAAAGCCAGTAATGATAAATATTTTAAATGGTTATCAATATAGTGTTTTGCTAGTTGCCCATCAGCCATTTCGACAGGTTTTCTTATTTATAAACCTAAATTGGATCTCATTTTGCTTCATACGATGGAGGTGTATTTTTATTCCTTATTTCACTGGTTTTTTTTTTCTGTCAGGTTTGATAAAAATGATTATGAACACAGCCTTTTTTCCTTGATTTTTTTTTTTATTTACCTGTTTGTCGCTGCTCCTTCTCTTCCTTACGAGCAGCTTCAGTTTGTGTCACAACGCTTTGTTTATTCCCAACCTGCATAATAAAAGATACGTTTAAATTGATCAGGCCTGACATCTCGTCTTTGTCTTCCCACTCTTTTTATTTGGGTTTTTTCTTTTTTTGAAATTTCAAAAACTACACCAGCCCACAAACATTTTACACCTTTTTTTCCTTTTCTTTTTTACTTAAGGAGGCCATGTTCAAACCCTGCTTTCTTAAATTTAGCTCAGGGCTGCGGTGACATCAGCTAATTAGCTATGGGCGCGGTGAAGCGGCCAGCTTGGGCTGTTGCCGTATCTCGACAAACCGGAGAGCAGATGCGAGAAGAAGCTTGTGAAAGAGCTGCATCGTAGGCGTTGGGTTTGAGATAAAGACGAGAGAGGAACGGAGCGAGCGAACATGCTCGGGCAGCTGTCCAAGCACTGATTTTACCCCAGTTGGACACTTTCTGACGGAAAAGACTGTCTCTGCCATTGTTTCCTACCTTTCCAGCGTGTGCGACTGGTTCCCGTCCTCACTGTGGCAGAAACGCTGCCACTTTGTGATTTGACGAGCGTTATGTGAAAATGAGTCATACATTTTTAATGCAGCGCCAGATAAAAGAGGCTGCATATGCGGCCTGTTTATCAGACTTTCTGCTTTCCTTGTTGCTCTCTTTCACCGTACAAGGCTGTTTTTTCCCAGGCTGCCAACGTGTTTAGCTTTTTTCCGCTTTACACACGCAGAAGCAGTTAATATGTGAGTTTGCGCTGCTGTAGATGAGACGGTGTCAGCCGGACGCTCCTGTCACTCCTTCAATCCCAGCCATCGTCTAGGGGTCAAAAAGAGGTCAGCCCAGACTGGAAGGTGGCAATTTAGGGTCAGGGTGGGGGTCTGGGTGCGGGTAGGGGGGAGGTAAATGTAGCAGTAGCCGTGATGGGTTTCAAAGAGCTACACAGTTGTTACTGCTGTTTAACCAGCGACAAAATGGACGACATCAGTAAGAAAAGCTGCTAAAGGGGAAAAGAGATAAGAAAAGGAGGTCAACGAATACAGAAATACAGTTCCCCATTCTGCCTTTGATGTGGATATATTTTATACTTTTAAGAACAATCAAGGCCAGTTGGCAGTTTTAGCTCCGTTTTGCAGCTAAGTGAAAGCCAGTGCAGAACTTCTGTTGGCTTGTGTTTGAGCTTCTGCTCTTGGTTTGTTCCGGTTTGTTTTGTTTGGTTTTTTTCCTTTCGGTTTGGTAGAATTGTGACTATAAAGGATTTTGTTTTGGCTCAGTTTTTTCAGTGTTTGGTTCCGACGTCGAATTTCTTTTTTTTTTTTTTAACCGTTGTTATCCTATCACACAGACCAGGTTTTACAGTTGCAACGTTGCTGCTGCTGTGCAACAATCAGCAGGAAATGTGGGCGGTTTTGACAGGAAATGGTTTTACTTTGTGCTTAGAATTAGTTAGTTTTTTTTGTTTTGTTTTTTTAATGTTGACTGTCCTGCGAAACCTGTGCTGACTCTCCTGCTTTCTTTTAAAATATTTCCTTTATTGATTTATTTGTTTGGTTTTTTTTTAGCAACAAAATTTTAGCCGGTTGTGTTTTTGATGTGGGGTGTGGAGGGGTTGTTTCGTACAAACAACTGTTCCCAGTGCAGCAAGTTAAAATAAGCGACACATAACATCACGAGGCAAACTTGTGGTTTCACACAATGACGCCGTCGCGCACAGCTTATGTCAAGTTTGACAAGCATAGGTGCTGTCTGTGGTTGTCAGTTTCAATTAAGGCATGATTTCCCAGGGGTTTTAGGGGATTTTTTTGGGGTTTTTTTTTTGTTTTGTTTTGTTTTACTTTTTCTCTATTTTTCAATCTGAAATGCTTCTTCATTGTTTAAGTGGTCGCATGTCTTTAAAAGAAGCTGCTGTTTGAATGGTTAACGTCTGAAACACTCCTGAGATTCACAGTGAAACATCACATAATGACGATAACTTTCCCTGTATGACTGATCAAACCATGCGCCGAATATTGTCGCAATATCAAATCAGCTTTTGATAAAGAACAGGCGCATCAACAGACGAACAGATAAATGCTTTCGCTGTCCAACCTCCTTCTATAGCCGAGAGACTGTAGAGTTTCTCCTTTTTGTGCCTCTGGAACCTGCAGCCATGCAGAAAGCACATTGATGAGGCGTCCGAGCAGGGCTGCGTTCCTGCTTTTAGTTTAGCAACCGGGCTCTAATGGTTGTTAGGGCTCCGCAGGTGAAGTTAGCATCTCCTTCTGACAAATAATGTGTACATAGTCCAATACTAAAGCTGATCCTAACTATAACAATCAATAAGATCAGGGTTCCAATCAAGATTCTTCACATCCACATTCAAGACCCAAATACATAAATAGCTGCTCATTTTTGATATAGATGGACATACTTTAGAGAAATGATATTTGTTTTACAGTCGTGCTGCATTCAAAGCTGATCAAGCTGAGCTTGTGTGCAGATGTGACCTTCAGGAAGAGTTTCTTTTAAAAAAAAATTCTGTCTGCTGTTTGTGGTAAATCGGAACTTCAGTTTAATTTGTCTGCAGCTCTTCCCAAATGTGGCACCCAACTGAGAGTCAGAACCAGGCTGCGGCGGCTTTTCTTCTTCCTCAGCAGTATCGGAATGGTGATGAGTCAGACCGAGAACTCCACCGCGCAACTGCATACTTTTGTCTCTCTCACTGTAACTGCAAAAGTAAAAACTTTTCCTGCCCGCTGATACGAGATCAGCCGCGTTCAGCCATCTTAGGCCGTTTGTCGTGCGACTGCAGCCCTCCGTCACCCTACCCAGGGACGACGGCTGACTGACAGCAAGGCCGCGTGTTAGTCAGCGTGCGGGTTCCGGTCCAGATGTTCGGGATTTAAGTCATTCTGAAAATATGCTACAGCCATAACTAGCCAGGAAGTGAGTTTTCAGTCCTGTGTTTGAACGAGCAGAGCTCAGGTATAAACTACTGTCAAAACACTCGCTCAGTGTCTTCTTAACATCACCGCCATGGCAACCAGAATACATTCCTTTAGCTCGATGCCGTTGTTCCAACAGTTGCATTTATGGTCGCAATTGCGATCCAAAGGCTGGGAACTGGGGAATGATAAGAAATCTGCCTTCTGCAGCATCCAGAGTGCTCTCTGCTAGTTTGCATTTTCTCTCGCTCTAAGCTCCGGCACAATGTTCCGTCTGTACGAGGCATCGCTGCGTTTTTATGTCTGTGAGTCAAACTTTTGCTTCTCTTCCCAGGGGACATTTATTTTTGTCAGAAGCATCTGCTTTCATTAGACTCAAATGCCACAGCGGATTCTTGAGCTCTTTTTTTTCTGTCTCCTCTAAGTAATGATCCTTTCTGTCAGTCCAGTTTGCAATCACCCCCCAACCCCCCTTGTTTTATTTTATTTATTTTAATAAAAGAACATCAACTCCAAAGACTTGAAGGTGGTGGGAGGGGGGCTGTATTCTTAGACGGGACTTTTGAATCTAAAAGGATGATCCTGGGCCGCTGATGAGAGTCGCATGGTGACAACGTGTGTTTACAGATAAATGTTTGTTTTTGTTTGAAGAAACAACTTGTCTTGAAATTGCCTCGACCATCTCTGCTCTCCAGGTTTCCCATCAGCATTTTTTGTGCTCCGCTCCAGGTTGGTGACGGAGCGATTCCGCGGTTCCGTGTCTGACCTCTGACACCCGGTCTAAAACGTGTTGTCAGACTGCAGCGCCGACACGCTCTGTCTAACGAGCTCGGTCCAACCGCTAAGCGCTCCTTTCCCACTTCTGTCCAGCCTCCAGGAGGAGGGTTCAAAACAAGTTTGTGTATTTTTAAAAAGAATGATCACACTGGTAGAAGCTGCTCAATACCTATACAAAACGCTTCCCCAAACTAATTGAATTAGGTTTTCATTTCTGTGATTTCTCTGTTTGTTTTTTGGCAGCTGCCATCTGTTTGCCTGGGACTGGCTCTATTAATAAGCTATTCAGATTGAGAGGAGGCTCTATTCCAGCAACTGTTTCTCACCTCCCCTCTCCAGCTCAACTGTCTCTCACTCTCCCTCTCTCCATCTCTCTCTCTCTCTCTCTCTCTCTTGCAAATAATTGTCATGGAAATCATCAGAGTTGCCAAACCACAAACAAAAGAAAGCCACTGAACACACACCTGAGCCAAAAAGAACAGGACTGTAGTCTAATTATGATGGGAACAATTAAGACAGCATATTTATTAAGGGTGTGTGTGTGTCGGGGGGGGGGTGTTCACACAGCAACATATGCTCATGAATAGCAGGAAAAAGGAGAGAGACAGGGTGAGAGGTGGTGATACATATAGAGGCAAATAATTGTCCCATCACAGCTGGGAAAAAAATGAAACAGATAAAACCTTTAAAAGCCAGCTATAATTTGGCGTTTTGCAACACAAAACCAGCCCATCCAAACTCCATTGGCTCAAATAACCAAATCTTCTCTCTCTCCCTCTCTCTCTCTCTCTCTCTCGCGTTGTTGTCAGTCCTCCCTCCTTCTCCTCCTGTCGGGAGGGAACGTTCTGGTTTTCACTCCCAAGAACAAGAAATTTCAATCTAGGCTTTGCTCGGTATTCTGATCACACGCGCCTCTCCTCCAGTAATACCGACTCGACTTTAAAATTCATAACTACATTTGGAGAGAAATAAAAGGCCGCCACCCCAATGGAAGACATCCAAGGAGCTTACAGTACCTGAGCAAAAAAAACCCCACAAACAAACAAACAAAACCAGCCCAGTTTGCTTTGGCCTATTTTAATAACCCTCACCTGGTTTTTAAGACACAGTGGTAAAAACAATGTGATAACCAGGGTAATATGCTGGCTGGTGATTGGGGGGGGGGACCTTTGCCTGGCCATGAAATGAACACATATCATTTCTGCCTCTAGGACGGAGAAGAAGAAAAGGAGACGATGGAGAGGAGCAGAATCCAACAACCAGGATTGTTTAAGCTCGAACGAATGACTTTCTAGTGGCCCACTGGGTCCAGACCACCGGCCCCGACCGGGCTCCTCGCTTCCCGGACCCCAGGGTGCTCCCGGGTCCCTCCGAAAGTTCTGCTTTGATGTGCGAAACAGCCTCTCGGCAAAGGGACGGCACAATGAACAAGTGTGAGAAAATAGATAACGTGCTCCTCAAATTGGAATATGAATTGCTGGGCTTCCAGCCTTTGTATTAATCGCTCACCCTCTTTACTCGCCACAGTCCTTTTGTGTTAAAAAGGGAGGGAGAAAAGAAAAGAAAGGGATGAAAGAGAGCAAAAAAGGAGAGAGAGAGAGAGAGAGATGAGCAGAGAGAGAGAGAGAGAGAGAGAGAGAGCATTTAAGCTTTGATTGGTCATGACCTAATTCAGAACAGGACATCCCACAATATTCAATACTCTCGTTTCCTCTCTCTCCCCGTCAGTCTGTGCGGAGACACAGAGACCCCTGCTGACTGATACCGATCCCCCCCCCCCACTCACAGCCGCCCCGGTGCTCTACTGCCACCTGCTGGCCAGAGGCTGCACTGTCCCGGGTCACCGCCAGTCCGCGTGTTTGCGCGCTGGTCCCGAACCTGATGCTGTCTCAGAAACTATAGGAAAATATACTGTTGCACCAAAGAGAAATTACTGCCACATTTTAGTTAAAAAACTACAATAACTCATAGCAACTTATCAAGTCAGGGTTAACATAAGCAGCTTGACCTTTGACTTGTAGTTTGTCCTGGAGTCCAAGTTGGCAGTTACCAGAGCAGACCAAGTCCCCCTGAACGATCCCAAAATGGTCCCCGGCAGACACAGGTGCAGAAAACGGTGCCTTTTGTCTGATTTAAGTCTGATCATGTGGATCACCTGAAAATCGCTTTTATTTTAGGACTATTGTACATGTATATATGTATATATATATAAAAAAATATATCAATGTCTTTTCCTGTTATTTTCATTCTCAAACAGACACGACAGTAAAGCCCAGATCAGCTTTAGAGTCAGAACTGGCTCTCTTGGTCTGTCCTAATCCTGTTTTCCACCATTCTACACAAAAGGAAAGATTGCAGAACACATTCTATCAGGTGCCTCGCTTCTCTAAGGGCCTTCACAGGGAATAACGTCATATTTTTCTGACTATTTTCTCTCCCTTCCTCTCCCTCCTGAGTGCCCTTCCATTTATATTAATCAAAATATATTCACACAATCTCCTCCTCCTCTCCAGCAGATCTAAGAGCCTGATTGGCAATTTCAGCAGCGAAAGCACAGTTCAGGGGGAAGAGACGGATGCAGCCAATCTGAGCACTCCCTGCCGTTACCATGGGAACCCTCTCAACAAGAGGGGTGATGGGGAGAAAGAGGACTATTCAAATATGATAGCTGATGTACAACTCAGATTTATTACCTGATTCACTGGCTTCTATTTGCTGTTGAGTCTCACACAAGGTAATACATTTTTAAAAGGACTGCGTGCACACACACCCACACGGAGCCACAATTTATAATATTAAAGTAACCAACAGCATCTGCACCTTACTGATAACACTGCATTATGGCAATAAAAGCATATGAAGAGACTGTTTGCATGCTGCTTTTACAATGGCTAGCAGCAGGCCTCCCTGTCCGGATGCTGCCCCCCCCCCACCACCCTTAATTTATCCTCATCATCGCCATCATCATCAACATCAGCAGCAGCGCCACTTAAGACTCTCCATGATTCCCTTTTGTCTGGACTCCATAAAACCGTCGGGCCACCAGCAGAGCCCTTTAAATAAAGACGGCCCCGGTCAGCAAACGCCACGTTAACACTAAACGCTGGATATGAAGCAAAAACGAAAGCAGAACTGACTGAAAGTCCCTTTTACAGGCACTTGCTTGTGAAACAGCAGATATGACTGATTGTGCTCACTTGAACTGCGACTGTTGAAGCTAAAAATCAAGGAAAGTAACTAAGTAAAGGATATGCAGTGTGCTAATAAAGAAAGAATAAGGTAAAAGTTAACAAAGTTTATTACATGTTTATGTACAAACAACCCTGCAAGGCACACCTTTGTTTAAATAAGAATATACATTTAACTGATGCCCCAAAGCAAACATGTTTTAGTACTGAAATATATATTTTAATACCAGTGAAGTGTGAATGTTCTGTCAGCACACAAAGGTAAATAAAATAAACACTAAATGTCTTTTTTAATGCTTAATGAGCAAACGGTGATTTTCATAGTTTCCTATAAAAGCCTGTTTCTGTCTGAGGATTCTGAGCCGTGACTATCAGGTTTCTGTGTGTAGCTTATCCAAAACCACAGCTTAATAGGCAGTATGAACAGATTAATATTAACAGTCAGGAAATGAGATACCTCTTTCTTTCATACATCACATGGGCTAATTTAAACATAATTATATTATCAGAGGACATCTGCGACTCTTTCTGTTAGGAAACACACAATTTTACCTACGTTAGCGACTAGAAGCGGAATCGGAACGCCTCGCAGAACATTTCCTGCTAGTCATGTCCCCTTCTTTTTCCATAAACAAACAAGAGAAGAATTCAAGTTAAAAATTCTCTCCGCTGGGAAAAAAAAAAATAATAATCTTTATGATCTGGCATTCTGAAGCTGTATTGACAAAAGGTAGAAAATGCCTGCAGCCTGTGCGAAGTTCACTTTAAAACTGCTCGACTTTGTTTGTTAAGCCTGTCATTCTGTCATTTTGCTGCAATTGCCTTTATACTATATAAAAAAATAAAATAAAATAAAATATTTGCCTAACGTCAATCAGGATATGTGTGGGGAAAAAAACGTTGTGTTCAGACTGTTCACATCACATGAAGCACAGACGAAGGGATGAAAGGAGGCTCCTGACAAAAGCCTGTCGAGCCTCAAGAAACAGAATCAAACCCAGCAGTGAGGTAAATAAACAATGTTTGGAGCTTCAAGCATAGAAACATTAAGATGTGGGCCATATATGACAGATACAAGGTTCCTTTAACAGCTTCAAAGCCAGCTATGAACTGCCTTCACTTCACAGGTCCAGGTCGACAGAGGTCCATCGCTCTTTGTTCCTACACGGGGACAATTTTAGAAGCCTAAAAGAGGGCTGACAAGAAAACAGGTTTTAGTCGGCATCTTTTCCAAGCCGAGTCCTTGGGGTAATCTTCTGGCGTCTGTGGTTGCTGGAAAAAGGCTTTCAATCAGGGTGTGGGAGCCCAGTTCTCAAGGGCTTCAATCCAGCCAGGTTTTCTGTCCACCCAGGCAGGAAAACAGCTTCTTCCAAGGCAATTTGGAGCTGTTTTCTGCCCGAGGAGACAGGAGACCCCCTTGGATTGTGACCCTTCAGGGCTGGGTTTCAACATCCCTCATCTACATGGATGTTCTGGCTGGTTCTGGTCATGCCAGGAGGCCAAGACGCTTGACCTTGGCAGACAGGAAGGAGTGTATGATGAAGACGAGGGTTTTTGGACAACAATGAAGGTCTAGTTGCTGAAAGAGATGTGAAAGAGAAAATCAACGAAATGCCAAATACAACCACAGCCAGACTATCACTGTTTTGATCCAGATGTAAAAACAGTAAATTTACTGTTTGGTTTTTAGACCTAGCTGCAGCTGGGTCAATCATGACATAAACCAGAGAATAGCACTCACGATCTCAGCCTCAGGGCCTCCAAAATCAAGGAACATCATGCGAACTCCGTCATCTGAGGACATTTTGAGGCGTTCAAAGGGATGCTGCAGCAGGACTCTTTTTCTGACACCCATTTCTTCTGTGAATAGTGTGAAACCCTCATCGATGTGAACGCCCAGAGTGCACTCCTTCCCATTCCAACTACAAGCTGCCAGAAATTAGAACAAAGAAAGATGGTAACAAAAGAACCAAACAGACAAAGGCACGGTTAGCATTCCACTTAGGTTTACGCAACTGATGTTATTGACTGGAACCTTTTTGGAGAATTGGATCAACTGCGCCATCACTCACTGCTGCCAGCAGAGGGCAGTGTAAGCACACTAATACCGCCTGGAAACAGTGACTTTTGCAACGGTATTGATACTAAAATATAAACATTTGTAGTTGTAGTTTTATATAAATACACAGCCAGTGAAATCTGTGGAATTGGGAAGAACACAGAACCATATGAGCTAACCTCTGTGTCTACTTTAAAAGGAACCATGTTGTTAGCGTATTAGAAGAAATCAATACAATGCAAAAAATGTTTTTGATGGAATTAAAAAAATCTTACTCTCAAACATTAACCTTTGTGACTGGCATTTTTTGAAAAAGTAACTGGTTATGATGTATGAATGGGCCAGTGGAACAAATAACGAATATGTTCTCATTAGAACTTACATAAATAGATAAATTGATCTCCTGGGCTTTTAAAAAGCGTCTACCAACATGCCAACAAGATCCCGTTTTTAGAATGAGCTCAACGTGCGACTCCCCAAAGACAAACGACATCACTTGACCCAACTTCAGCCCATTGTGATGATGTTTGAGTTGTTGGCGGAGCGAACTGCAGCAGGAAGCGTCTGCACCTGTGGTGACCTCCTTGATGAGCTCAGCAGCGTTGTGGCAGCCCTCCACCAGCAGATGAGTCCAGGCGGACAGGTCTTTGGCAGAATCCACTCGGAACACGTGGGTTTCCACGCCTTGCTTCGTGCCAGAACGGAGACCAAATGAGAGGTCAGAGTCCAGGAGAGGGGAACTCTTTCCTGGGCCAGAGTGGACTAATCTAACAGGAGGTGAGAAGGGTTTGGATGTAGGAGAGGGTCATCTGGATCGAACAGTTTCACCAACAAAATGAAACCATGCAATACTGTTTATCTGAGAGGTGAACCGGTAGATGTGGAAAGTTCTGGTGAGATTGAAGGGAGGGAAAAGGTGACTCATAGATTCTGGTTTTACTCTTGTTTTCCAAACTGTCCAGCAGTACCGTAATGGAAAGAGTGAGCGTGTTCTTGTTGCCGGTGCCAAAAAAGGCCACTGAAAGCTCTATCAACCCAAATCTGCTCAATGTGCAGGATGCCAAATGGTTACACGAAGGAAAAGTGAAACGTGTGCGTGACACGCTCTAGAGAAAAGGCGTGCTGTTCGACTGAACCTGGGTGGTGATGAGCGGGTGACTCCTGGTGGGGCTGTTCAGGCTCTCTTTGCTGTCAGGCAGGGAGGGGTAGAGCAGCAGGTCTCTGTCGGTCAGCACAGCCAACACCGGTCTCTCTGGACCTTGGGTTACCTGCGCACATCCATGAGGATAAAACCCATCACTCTAACAGCATCAGTGTGTTTTACTCATTCACCAGATCTGAGAAAAATATGATCTGCACCGCTGCATTTGGGCCAAAATGTAGATTTCTGCTCATTTAGAATGGACTTTTTTTTCGTGTTTGAGAAAGAATTCTCCACCAAAAGAGGCAGTTTTTTAAGAAGAATACCAAGTATCGGATCAAGGACGGATAACTGGTGTGCTACTGAGCTCACAAGGAATCTGCTCCGAACGGACACTCAATGATCTCCTTTATTCACAGACCTGCTCTGTAATCCAGCCCAGATGTTTGACCTCCATTCCAGGCTGCATGACCTTCATTTCATCCTTTACTTTTGGTAAAAGGTTAGCGATGCCGGCCTGTATGGCGTTGTACCAGGACTGAGCCATGGCTGGGTCTTTCGCTCGCAGGAACATGGAATTCTTTCTGGTTGATGAAACCACCTCAAAGTACCTGACGAGAAGGCAAAGAGAAGACGAATAACGTACATTCAGCCTTCAGTCAAAGTGGGGCCGATCAGAGGTCCTGATGGAAAGCTCCTCCCTCCGTCTCTGCTACCTGTTTTCTGTGTCTGGAGGACACTGTTTCCGTGACACCTGGCACATCTTCAGAGGGATGCTGCGGGGCTCTTTCACCTCAGCGGGTAAAGGCTCAGAAGTCCTCTGAGGAGAGGAGGGGGGGGAGTCCCAGGGAAGAGCACCCCCAGGGGAGCCCGAACTTTTAAAGAAGGCCGACATCTCCTTGATGTATTTTACTAGATTGGAGCAGAAGGATAAGAGAGCAACAGAGGAAAACATCAGGATGACGTACTCTGGGAAAGCAGTTTCCAAGTCCTGCCAAAAAAAGCAATACTTTGAGAGTATTTTTTTTTTTTTTTTCTGTCTGTAACTGCAGTTTTATCACTCACATGACCCTTAAATATCTACACCCACCCCTCCACACCACCACACACCAGGATGTTGTTGTATGGGCCTGGCAGAGGTAACCCCCTGCAGGACTAAAATAGGCCAGAGGACATTGTGGGGCTCTGGTTTCACCGGACAAGTGTGAGTTGCTGCATCCATCCAGAGAGCAAACTGAAGCACTGCGGGACATGACAACAGGAGTGAGAGCCAAGGCTTCCACCTAACTCAAAATAGGTCCAGGAAGCCGTGCAGTTATTTTGTTAGGAGGATGATTACATGCGGGAGTATGTAATGACTTTATGTGGGGCTTTTTTGTTGTTTTTGGCCGAACCGTTAAGATTTCAATTCCTGTCTTGTGTGAAGTGGCAGAAATGACTCAGGAAAAGGTCAAAGGATCAAGTCTTTATATATTTCATATATTTACATAAAATATTGTTCTGAATTGTGACATTATCAATACATTATGGTTCTGTTACAGGAAGTTGCATTATCTCATCCTTTAAAATGTTATTTAATATTTATCTATTACTAAGAGAGTTAACAAAACTTCAACCGTCAAAATTCAAATTCAATTGAATTTTCTCAGTTGGGGCTGTCACAGTAATGTTGTGTTCTGAACAATGGTAATGGTTGTGTTCTCTAGTTCTACAATGGCTTACTGATGAGAATAAGGGATGACACCATGTGACATGACTGTTTGTGACAGTGTAGCATGACGAGACATGATGGCACATAAGGTGATTTTACGCAACGTGATGTAATTTGACTTGATGTTACTATGAAGATAATGCTTCACTATAGCATAAATTCAAGTAAATAAAACCAGAAACATGCGCTCTATGCAAAGAATCGATTTATCTACTTGGGTTTGACCAATAAACAAACCTCATATGCTAAATGAACCACAAAAAAAGAAAAAAAATACGGCAACTTTTTTGTTTTTATTCACCCATGACAAAACATGTTTTTTTTGTTTGTTTGTTTCCTCGAGAGCCCTTTTTTCAGTGTGTTTTTTCAAATTAGATATGGTGGAAGGAGATATGAAATGAGGGAATGCAATAAGCTGAAAAATGAAACCTCAAAAAAAAGTAAAAACAAAGAACCTGTCTGAATTGAAATAATTCTTTTCTTATTTGAAAAAAATAACCAATTCCGTCTCAACAGCACTGGCCTGGATTGCTATCTCTCATTTTCCCGTCCATCTCTAATGAAATCACTTCCTTTTTTTAGGTTTGAAGATTCAAAATGAAAAAGAAATGACTAAACTGAATGACTCATTTTCTCCCAGCATAAAGGTGTATTAAAATAAAAATGACGCGCTTATATGTCCACGAAGTCTCTGCTAACCCTCTTCTAACGTATGGGCACTAGACAAACACACACATGCTGGGTCTCATCACAGCACAAGCCTGAAAAATCCAGTTCTTTTGAATAAAGCATGTCAGGTGACAAGACACGAGATACTCTCTGCTTGACAACTTTACTCATTTCATCACCTCGTTTATGTTTTTTTGCTGAATGCAGAAGACAAAAAAAGAGACAAGCACAAACCAGCGCGAGGAGGTGCACGCTGGGAACAAACCGTAAAAACAAGCTACAGCTTTGAGGCAGCTGTCAGCTCGCATGATCAGACTTTCATGGAAATGAGCCTCCGTTCATTTGTGACTGTGCCAGGCTATTGATGTTTGCACTGTGGGACAGTCGACCGCCTCCTCGTTGCTGGACAAACTGATGTCAATCTCAGCCCTGAAGACCTGCTCCAGTTAAAAGAACAATAAATGAAGCAGAAGGGATACACATTTACACAAACACGCTGACTCGGCTGTGAGAAGTCAGGTGAGCACCTCGGCGTAGCAGACCTGCCCGCCGACCCCTAACCTGACCTGAGGAACTACCAGTTTGGTCTCATTTTAAATCCCACCAATGGAAGCAAATAAAGAGCACAATGTCTCATTTTTGTCTGTGTGGTTTTCTTCTCCCCAGCTGAATTTGACCTTAAGACAGAAGCAGAGGTTACAGTCGTGCACATGTGGAAATGATGCTAAAGTTCTGCTCCTGTTCTGACGTACAGCAATTTTTTTTTTTCTTTTACACAAAATACTTTATAGACTTTGATAATGCGATGCAAGAAGAATGTTGCACATAACAAAAGCAGACAGCCTGAATTCAAAGTGGTGAGTCTGAAAACTAAAAGAATGAGACTCCAAGGATAGGTGGAGAGGTATGAAGTGAGCTGAGAATGAAAGAGTGAGGCAGGAGTCCCAGCAGACCAAGCATAAAGCCCAGCTCAGCCAGAAATGCTGCCATGAATACCAGTGGCGACACATTCAATACACAGCTAAAATTAGCTGAGATGGCTGCGTTATTACTTTAGCTTATCTGGCAGCCTGTGAAACTACAGTACTTTAGTACCCTGTGTGTGTGTGTGTGTGTGTGTGTAAAGAGTTTCTGTTGCCTTACTTCTGCAGAATGCATCCGAATGCTAAGACCTTTTCCAGCAATAAGTCTTTGCATTGAATCTCAGTTCAAATCCTGGACCAGACATTTTCAGCCAATTCTGGTTTTACACAATTCATTAGTCTGTCCTGGACACACACACACACACACACACCTACAAACACATACACAGACAAGAGAGTGTGTGTATGTGCAACACTGGTTGCTGTGGGAACAGCTAGAATGTTGCTGGCCAGTCAGTGACCTCAGAAATATGCTGCTGGCTCTGTAAACCACGTCAAGTGAAGAATGTGCCAACGTTACACCAGCAACAAGAAAAGAGCCATTCAGCCAAAATAACACCATAAATTATGAAGCACAATACAGGACACTTGCTGTTTGAATTGAGCACAATAGGGTCCGTTAAGTCCTCGGAAAAAAGTCCAGTAAGTCCACTTAATAACTGTAATAGTCCCACATTAGATTGGTCTAAAAAGCACTTAAGGAGGACTGAGCGACTTTACAGCAGCAATGACGTTAGCTTAGCTTAGTTTCCAAAGGCTTTATTTCAACAGCGCTTATTAAAGTCTGTGTTGTTTATGTGTACACTGAGACCTGTAAACCCATATCAATAAAGAATGAAAACAGCATTTCATGCTTGCTGAGGAGAGTATTTGATTTCCAGTACACTCTCTTCTGACTCTTTCTGGAAAAGCATCACTTGATTCGAGTTCATGTCTCGTTCAGATCTTGTCTCATTAAAACTGTGGCTAAATGCCAAAATCAGAATAGCGCATTGCAAAGGGGAGGCGGCATAGCTCAAGTGATGAGTCAGATACTTTACCTAATTCACACACTGCCAGAGCAAAGACCTGACTGCTTTGCATAGTGTGTTAGGAGAGTTAATTATCCTTATTTAACAAAGTAAAAGTAAAAGAGACTAGAACAGAATCTGGCAAAGAACAAAAGCACTGTTCATCAGGGGGTTCAGCTGCTGACGACTTCCCGTCGCGCTCCAAAATTTGCACTGCAAAATCTCATCCCTTTTTTCTTCTTCTCCTAGACATTTTATTTTCCATTCACAGATCTCAACAAATGTGCTCGGTGTGACTTAAATCAGGCACTTATAAGCTTTATTAAAGGTTTTTAAAGATCAATAGAAGTTTGATTACATTTGAAGGGTTGTGAAGTGTGGCTAAATCACAATTTAGTTCAGAAAGGGGACAGAAGCTCTTGCGCCTTCTCCCAGCATGCACAAGTGAGATGGTTGAGTGGAGCTGAAGCCTGTAATGAAGGGAAAATGGCACAAAGGCCGGGCCACCGATTTATCTGGGGCCCTGGATCAGGGCAGCCTGTTAAACAAACACGATGCCGGAGAGGAAGCGAGGGCACGGCCAAGTGGAGATCTGGTAAAACCATGCCGTTATGTGCAATAATCCGTGGACTTTTGGTTTTATGTGCTCATGGCCGTTCTGGTGCACATTTAAGTCCAGAGTTTAGGAGTTTTACACTGGAGAAATGTAGAAGCTTAGGCCAGAAGCAGCAGCAGCAGCAGTACGCCTCCAACCAGTAATGGAGCGTCAGGGGCCTGAAAGGGCCCTTGGAAAAAAGGACCCATGATTAGCAGATTAACTGTTCGTTTTGGGTTTTTTTCTTTATTTTGAGTGTCTGCAAATAAAATGTCATTTTGTATACAGCAATGACTGCACGTGAATTATTCTTCAGTCATTATCTGACAGTGACGTTTCTTGGGTAACCTGAGCTGGGGAGAAGCTTTGTAAGAATCGGGGGGGGGTTTGAGGTTTTATTCTGGCTTAAAGGGCGAAGGTTTATTTTAAAGTATAATTATTCCATCATAGGATTTGAAAGCAAGGACATTTTAATTAGATGGTAAATTATATATGTGTCAGCCACAGAAATGTACCAAGTGCGTAGGCAGTTATGATGTGCCTGTAGGTCCTCCGGTAGTTCGCTATCGCTCTGCAGGAGGCTCGCTGCAACATAAACCACCGCAATCATTGACTTATGGACATCGCCACGCACTGTTTTTCAGTAGCCAAGCAAGGGGTTAAGTAAGAAAAGTGGGGGGAAAAAAATCGCTGACTAGTATCTATAGAAAAGCACACTTCATCTAGGAAATGCAAGGGGGCAGTGAGAGAAATGGAAAAATCTGGATGAAAACACAGCTCAACCCCCTAACTGTTGCAGGGAAATTAACCCTAAGCCAATGGGTTGCCATGCAGTTGCATTTAAAGCCAAGAAGGTACACACTCTTCAACATGTAGTCAAGGAAAAAAGAATGTAACCACAGAGCTTCCACAGCTAAGCTTTCTTAATCCACATGTGCACTGTGCACAAGTACAGTGACCTTAATAAAAAGAAAGCTCCAGAAGAACCACGAGAATCCAAAAATGTCTTGGCAGCAGAAACCTGCCCTCTCTCTCTCTCTTTTTCCGTCTCCCATTTTTCTTTCCTTATACTCGCAGACCGCCTCCAAAGTGCCTATTCATTCTGCGGAAATTTTAGCTGACCTTCAGCTAATACGCTCTTCGAGAAAACATTCCAAACCCTTCTTTAAATGATAGGTTCTTTCATGATATGATCTTGCTTTGCGCCAAATGGAAAAAAAAAACTTCCACACTGGAATAGCAAATGCCAAACCAAATAATGAATGCAAAAGGCTGGAGAATCTATCTGACCACTGATTGGCCTCTACAGTCAGCAACGTTTACAGTTGACCTCACACTCTGGTTTTTTTAACCCCTTAATGAACCACGCTAATTCTGGTGGATCCGTACATACAGTAGCAGACCGACACTCTCTCAGCCAGAGAGTATCTGAATATAAATGAATAAAAGGTAATGGACTGGAACACTTACTCTAGTTTGCAGCTTTCGCTAAGTATGTACCAATGTGGAAATGAATAAAACACATAAAACACACCTTAAACACGAATCCATCCTTAATTCCTGGTTACTTTCTATTTCTGCTATAGGAAATTAAAAATATTTAATATGTTTATTTCTAAAAACTAAGAAGGAAGACTCTCCACAAATACATAATTAGGTGGTTGTGTAAGGTCTGTGTGTGAGATCAGGTCACACACACACACACACACACACACACACACACACACACACACACACACACACACACACACACACTCATGAATGTGTGCATACAAACAAGCAGTTGCATGCAGACACGCACTATAAATGTCACAGGGGGAAAATGAAGGCAGCTGTGGTTTTCTGGTTTCATTTAGTCCCTAACATTTACCAGAACCTCTTCTGTGTTTGCTGCTCCCCCATCACAGCAACACTGATTATTCCATCACCGTCGTTAATATGAACTGTGACAGGAAACTCGGGAAAAGATGACCACAGAGGCATCTTATTAGGAACATGCGGCAAAACCAGTTTTTCATTCTTACTACAAATATCTTAGAAAAATTGGAGTTGAGAAAATTCCAAAGCAGATTTTCTCCTTCTATAGGGGTCTGAAATACATTAGAATTATACAATTTATTTAAATGTATACAAAAATATAGGTATAAATAAAAAATGTATACAAAAATACAATGTATTTTTGTATGAAAGTCCAGTTATTATACGTACAGAATTGGAATTTTCCTTAGGGTCTAATAAAACGCTGAGGCGGAAGCATTTGGGGGCAGATATTTCTCAGATATCTGGATGTGTTTGATGCAGTTTCTCCTTGCCGTCAGTGGATCCCTGTGATGAACCTCAGAGTGATGAAAACAGCCTTGAGCACCACAGCAATGGCCACTCGCCGTTTGTTGAGCACAAGTAAACAAGACTGTTGGACTCACCTTTACCACCGCAGTAGTGCCAAAAAAGTTTGTTCCTCACTGACTTTCTTGATAAGATGCCAGGATCAAAATAAACACAGGTTTATGTGCCACATTTTTAAGAGTACTTCTTTTTTGGTTTGGAGAACATTTTCATATACAAACATGGCATAATTTATGCTTCAACACTTCATTTCTAAAAATAAATAACTAAAAACCTGTACAGATGTAAAAGCTAGGCTGCCTGGGTCTGGGTCAGACAGGTATTGGCCAACAAACACAAGGAATTACACGGGATCTGGAAAAACAAAGCTTCTTCCCTCCGAGCCTTTCTTCCCTCGTCTGTCGGCTCCCTGGGGGGAGGGAAACTCGCAAAAGGATTCCTGACATGACGGATCACAGAACAAAGCAGGATGAGCCGTCTCGTATCAACACTCTTCTGCCTGAGTGTGGAGGAACACGGCAGATCTGAAGTGATTTCCCCTAGCTCCATGGCTCACCGTTAGAACCACTGGACCAGCGAACCAGGAAAACCACAGAACCGCTGTGGTTTCTGATGAAACCATTTTCCTGAATGGAAAGTTCACGCCATGTTTTATCCAGGTACTTGTTCCCATTACAGTTTACTGGAGCCCATCTTAAACATTTCCTATGGTTTTTGAGGGGCTATATCTGCAGCGTAGAACATTCTGAGCACCTGAGATCTGAGACTTGCATCACTGATGGCTGCTTGTGCCTGTTTACTCTCTGTGGGTGAGCTCCCTCTCAAAGCATCCACTTTGATACATACAGAATACAGATCAATAAAAAAGAATAACCCAAACAGCAAAGTGTCAACTTTTCTGGTCCACAGTGACAATACAAGGGTTTTTTTGTTCGTTTTTTTGATGGTAACCAAAAATACGCGGGGGATCTGCAGCCCAGCAAAGCTGCTGAAGTGCAGTGAGAGACATAGAAACCCTGTGATGCAGTGTTTGAGTGAGGGGAAACTTTGAGATAACAGCCAAAAGAGTTACCGATCAAGTTCTCTCACCCTCAAGGATGACTTCTTTGCCTGTTTTCTTCAGGGCCTGCACGGCCTCATCGTGCGTGGCCTCACGCAAGTCGTAACTGTTGACGGACAAAATGGCATCACCGACGTAAAGCGCCTCTGTCTGGTCAGCAGCCAGGCCCTTGAAGATCTTTGAGATGAGGATGGGCATCTTGTTCTCCTTCCCACCTGTTGAGGAAAAGGGAAGAAAACTGAGCACCTCCATCTTGTCATCCACATGTAGCAGACAGACCAGGGCGGTCAGCTACAACTCGTTTATGAACCTCCACAGTTTCCTTCATCAATCTCCTCCTCTGCTTTCCCTCCCGTGAACCCACGTCCTGCTGTGGGCCTCCACTTTCCGTGAAAACTATCAACGTTAATGTCAGCCGGCAGTCAGGACTCTGGCCTTCAAGCTGGTGAAGAATTTCCTCTGAGCCGATTACATTTAATGAACTGTAAATGCATCCTCCACAAGTTGCTTATATCCTTGAGATCTCACTCGTATATCTTCCTCTGGACGCCGCCGTCGAGCACTTGGCCCCAGAGTCAGGGTGAGGCCCATGCTGGACTTGTAAATATGCTGTTCGGGTCTGAGTAAGAGGGGTTTAATAGCTAGTAAATGACTTTCCTGGCATCAAACCACTATTTGCTCACATATTAGAGGTGAGGCAAAGAGTGCTTTTACCGAGTCTCTAAATCATGGTGTGCTGTTGTTGTAATGCGGACAGGAAGCAAAGGGGCAACAATGCAGCCATGTGTTAAATTGCAGCCCCCTGACTAACCTGGCACTACATCGTATACAGTAATTATAGTACATCAGAGCTAAACAACTTAGCAGAAATGGTCAACTATTTAAATTATTTCCGGTGAGATGAGACTAATGGCTAAAAGGTATTCTTTTGGACTCCTGGGTATTAAAATTTTCCCTTGGACTCAAGAAAACTTAAAAAAAAACAAAACAAAAAAACCCAGCTAAAATGTCCGCAGTTTAAAAGGTGAGAGCATTAATCAACCATCGACCATAAGCCTGGGAGCAGGAAGGATAATCGATACGTTCAAACAAGTCCAGATGAACACAAAGTCTACTCTTGGATAACTATGACCTGGATGATTGAGAACCTACAAAGAGATAACTGATAGGCTCCCACAAGCAAAGGTTCATAACGGTAGCCCCCAGGATGGCAGAACGCTAAAAGCTAAAACATTTGATTGTCAGCTGCAATTTCGGAAAATACTGCAGCACTTATTCACCACGGGTGAGGTGGCTCAGAACGGGCCATGTACTAATGGGATAGACAGGCCAAATGGACTGGTTACATATAGAGCCAAAATGCTTTTTGCAATGAGATGAAAAGGATAATAGCTAGGTATAACACATCATGCTGATGAAACAGGCTTTGAGAAAAGGTTGGAATTGGGTGAGATGTGGGACTTAATAATGAGATGGTTGAATCTGCCAAACTGATTGAATGAGACATGTTGGTCATTACCAACATGTCTCACAGTAATTTTTCTCAAAGCATGTTTAAAAAAAGTATTACTTATAAAAGATTAAATCTACATACAATAATAATAATAATAGGTGCATCATGAATTTGAATAGAATTGGATTTTAACAACATGTGAAAAATATACACTTGTGTGTTCAAAAACATGTCAGAAATCTAAAATAATTTTATCAGGATCATTAGACAGAGCAGGAGAGGGTTTAAAGCCAGAGACGAACCTGTCTTCATTTACAGTCAATAAAGTTAACTAAATCAGTTCATCTGAAATGCAGAATTATTAGGGGAAATTAGGGACTCGACTGTCAGTAAAGTGCATGTGACCTTTAAGGGACATTAAAACTGCTAAAATCTTCTAAACTAAATATGTCAGTATGTCAGTATGTCCATCGTGCAGATTCTCTGTCCACCTCAAGCACACTGGCAGCCCATCACTCCGTTGGCAAGCACGCGTCAGCAGAGGAAGGGCAGCAAAGCCGTAAATGAACGGTGCTGGATATTACAACACTGGCAAGAACCTAATTAGGTCAGCTATGCTAACCGCCTGTTTGTTGTGATAATGTTCCTCTGAAATAATTCTGCATGATCAGCACTTTTGCTGAGTGCGCAGGGCTAATGAACAATGAAGCCAGAACAAGAAGGAAAAAGAGGGGGAGCGGTGCATCGTACACAAAGATGCCTAGCGGGTGTGTGTTTAATAGACTGTCCTAACAAATGTAAGGATCTAAAAACTTATGTATGTAGGGGAGCTTCTAGAATTCAGCATCCCTGATAAGCAAAGTGAATCGAGATGTGACACAAATGTTAGCATCTCGTTCTGTGTGTTAATACGTAAAGCCCAGCCTGCTCACATGGAGACAGTTCAGAGGAAAAACCGAGCTCCGTGGAAGCCCACTTATCTCTGCTCTGATCAGAGGCTCAGACCAGAGACGTGAAGCCATGCCTCCAAGCTGTGCTTCTTAAATTTAGACGCGCAACAGCAACGCTCGGCCGTCTGCAAGCTTAACCGCAAGTACCCAAAAGGAAGCTCCCTAAAATTAAACACTAGTTGAATACTCCAGTGCTCACCGCAGGGCTTTTATCCTCGGCCAATGACAACTGCCCGTGGTGGGCTGCTCCTCTCAGCTGTTCACCATGTGGTGTCAGCTCGCTCACCCGCAACAACTTTTACCCCATCTTTCATTTCAGCTGCTTCCTCTGTGTACAGCTGACAAAAAATTGCTTCTCACTCCATGTTTTCCTTCCATTTCTTTTTCTTTTTCTTTTTCTTTCAAATTGTGTGCCCCGTTTGGCCCTCCATCCCCTGTGTTTGTTTCATCTCCAGCTTGCATTTTTGTGTGCGTGCTTTTCACTTTCTTCAGCTACGCCCTTCGCTCACTCTCCGCCTTCAATTCCGCCTTTGAACAATCCGGAATCGCATCAACAATGACACACCACCGGGGTGCCAGCTGTGACTTTGGTTTAATAACATGGCTGTCTGATTTTCAAAGCCACCCATTTCAACCAAGTAGGACATCACATTTATGTCAAAATGGGCTGACATTGTTGTTGTTATTGTTGTTGGAGATGATGGTGGTAAAGGTGGCAACGGCGGCGGTGGAGGCCGTATAATTAGCATTTCACTGGAAACAACAATGATGACCCATCGTTGCTAGACTGACAGTAGAGCAGTGCCACAACAGCCAATCATATCCACTTTTCCCATAAGACAGAAGACTTATTATAGTGCAGGTGCAGAATTTTAGGAAGCACGTTCCCTAAAAATGCACGTTTCCCAAGTTCTCACTCTCGCGCATGCTAGCGGGCATAAAACATTCAAAAGTGATCAAATAAGGAGGCACTATTACAGGTTTCTGTGTTAGATTTTAAGTTTTCTTTTTTTTAAATTTTATTTTAGCAAAGCAACACAGCTCAAAATGTTTCAGGAAACCCACGTGCATTTAAAGGTGTTGTTAAAGGGGCAGATTAAAAGGGATCACAAGTAAATAATTGGTGACTTTTTAATGGTTGTTAATTGAGACTGTGTTGAACTGGTTGCTGTAGCAATGTGTTCTTGGTCAGGCAGCACAGGTAAAGATCAGGAAATGGTTTAAAACAATGCTTCTTTAAACTATTTTTATAGCTGTTCCAGTTGTACTGGTGGTTACTATGGAGACTGGTTGTTTTGTCTCTGAAAGTGGCAACACATACACAGCACATCTCCTGTGTGTAAAATATCCATTTTGTGGTTAAAAAAAATAAGTTCCCACTATGATAATTGCATTTTAATATTTTGCGATTTTATCTCGGCTGGAATGCAAGCAAGGTAAATAAGAGACAGATCAAAGAAATGGCAAATATCTAAACACGTTCCTCCTTGTCTGTTCACTGAGATCGCTGAGATAGTCGTCTGTTGGAGGAAACAGAGGAGGGGGCAATCCTTCCAGCAGCTGCACAGGTGATAGCACAGGGATGGGAGATAAGGAACTTTTTTCTATAGACCCTGGCAGAAACAGAAATAAAAGAGCGGTACCAAGACAAATCCTGCCCGCACACAAGGCAACAGCGGCGGTTTTAGGGCTTTATCCCCATTAGAGTGGGGCTGGGTCCAGCATAGTCAGGCTGGGTATTAGAACTGTTATTTCCAAGGTTACAGCAGTTGAACAAACATTTCACTTTTGCGCTCAGTGTTGCTTGTTAAGATGTAAAATTTACAGAAATAATAAAAAAAAATAAAGTTATTAATACATGGAGTCTGTTTATATTAGTTTTATTTATTTATATAGGAACTCCTAAAACACAACACCACGACAGTCTGTTAACCCCCCTTTTTTAAATGCAACTATTTAAACCCTAAACAGAGAAAATACGCATCTGGTGGTAACTTTTTCGAGTCCCTGCAGGTGATTTCTCCTCAGTTTAAGCCTTTCCAGGCCCTTCTGCCAGGTCCCTCTGGGACACTGAAATGGTTCCTGACCCACCGTCTGAGATCGCTGCAGCTGTCAGGTTTTCTCAAACAAAACAGCGGCCATGAATGTATGAACGTGATAAACTACACACAACACATCTAACAAACCCGAAGACCAAACTTTGAGGCGCAGGGTTGCGGGCTTGCATCGCTAGTTGGAAGTTAGCTCATAAGTCGTCGACACTCGTGTTCGGAAGTTTGTCGGAGCGAACTCGGGCAGAACTCCCGTGAGGTGACCCTCGCTCGCCGTTTGGGACAGTAACGCGGTTTAAACGCATAAAAGTCTCACCTTTGATACTAATTCCGAGCCCTCCAACATCTTGTTTGGTGACTCGCACCGTGCGCTTCACGTTGGTGATGGTTTCCGGGACGGGGGACGAGCTGAGGTTCGGGGGGTCCCCGTTGATCGCGCCCGCCGGAGTCGGGGCGGCTTTCGCGGGCTCCTCGGTAGCCTCGCCGGGGTTTACCGTCAGCGTGTCCTCGGTGAGCGTCGCCAGTACCCGCATCCAACGGTCCACGGTCACTCGAAGTTCCAGCAGTCCCGTTTTCTGTGCCTTCATCGCGGCAGCCATGTTCAGCGCATTCCTGGAATAACTCTGGACGGGCTGCCAGTCCGCGTGGAGGCGAGGGTGGAGGGGCGCGCGCGTCCGCACGGGCGCGCGCACGCGCACACGCACGCACGCACACACGTGTTCAAAAGTTCAAAAAGCTCCCTATCAGTGATCCACCCCACTCAGACATGATTACACTTTTGCTTTATTAATATAGTTACTTTTTTCCAGCAGAGCAGCTGAGATCAGCCCTAAACACCAAACCAGCATGATGGTACTTTCCAGAAGTTCATGGAGATAATAAAATCAATAGCAGGGCAGAGGGAGAGAGAGAGAGAGAGAGAGAGAGAGAGAGAGAGAGAGAGAGAGAGGGAGAGAGAGAGAGAGAGAGAGAGAGAGGGAGAGAGAGAGAGAGAGAGAGAGAGAGAGAGAGAGAGAGAGAGAGAGAGAGAGAGAGAGAGAGAGAGAGAGAGAGAGAGAGAGAGAGAGATAAATATATATAAAAACAAAAAAAAAAAGAAAAAAAGAAAAACAGAAACACACAGCCAGACAAACCCGCCCACACCCCCCCGCACGGAGGGAGAGAGAGGGAGGCTCTTATCAGCCTCGCAATCCCCAACGCCTCTTCAAATTGAACTGTGCTGAGAGGGTAAAAATTCCGTGAATGTGGATGTGATGTTAAAAGGACACCCAATTATAGCCTGAAATATCCCTAATAAATCTAGAAGCTTAAAGGAAATCTCATTTCGTGCGAAGTAACACTTCTGCCTTATTAAACCTATTGATAAATGATTGATTGCTGACAAAGATAGAAATGATTAGAAATGTCCAAAATGCTGCGTGATGTGGTGACAAGGATGTTTGCTGCAAGAACAGATCTCTGTCAAACACCAGCAGGCTGTGACATCACATCCTCCCTTGGCAGAGGTAATCATAACAACATACACTACTACGTGCAAAAGTTTTGTCTTTATAGAAAAAAAATACCAAAATTACTATGATATACTACACACAAAACATGTAACTTTATTCCAAAGCCTTCAGTTGTGTTAAAATATGAACGATTGCCTCCCAAACTCTTCTCTGCAGCGCCCTCTGGTGGATAAAAGCATAACTGCCAACTTTAACAAGAGCCTGAACGAACACCTGAAACAGCCACTGTATCTTTTATCTAAACGTTTCACGAAGATTTCGTTGGTCCAAAAAAAACACATACATGAAAATTCGGTCCTCTTCTGAAATTTAAATTCCGATCGCAACGCAGAAATTCGCAACGAACCTCGCAACGCAAGTTTTGGTTTGTTTGTTGGTTTTTGGTTTTGTTGGACAGACACACACACACACACACACACACACACACACACACACACACACACACACACACAGAAACCGGCTGAGTGACACATACCTCCAGCCCCATCCGAGCTGAGCCTTGAACCCGGGGCCCCACGCAGGGGGCCGCGGTCGTTACCGAGTAGACCATCTTCAGCGCTGCCGCAGCGGCGCACCTCCACCTGGATCAACCTGGATCAGTGCTCAGTGGGCGGGGAGGGATCCAGGAATCCAGGCGGATTCACAGCAGTGGCGCTTCTGAACCTATAGGGGCCGACGTGGGGCCAAGGGTTTGTCGAAGGGGACGATCAATCCGAGAAATAAAGGAACCAAGGCACCGCTGGGCATTCAAAATCTTTCATTTGAATCACGAGAAAGAATTGTTTCCCCATCATATAAAAACGTAAATAGCAAAAGAATATCCCAAACCCTACAAAGCGGGGTTCAATCTCTTATTATTATTATTATTTTATTTTTTTAGTTTAAATTAAAGTGCATTAACAATTTGTACAAAAAGTATGAAATACAAATTGAACTAAAGTTTGCCTACTTCAAGTTTTAGGTTTTAGTACCACTCAAAACCACACAAAACAAAACAAAACAAAGTGAAACCTAAATATGTGTTTATCACGTATGTATTATGGGTGATCGCCGTGTTCATGTTCAGCTTCAGAGACCTGGCGATGCGTCTGCCCAACAACAGCTGAAACAGCAAAGAATTTGCAGCATCTATATTTAGAAAACATGCATGCTTCTTGGGTGGTTTAGTGAAGGGTAATTGCACCCTTAATGAAAACAAACGTGGAACATTTCACGGGCTTAGAGTAAGCCCCTGCAGATGGCGCAGATACTGCAGGCTCATCTGTTAATACGATCTTAAAAGCAGCAGAGCAGATGATGACCTCGACGCAGAATGTCGCGTTAATTTATTGATTTATATCTTATTTATTTAAATTTTTTTTTACATTCTGTAACAAGGTAACGCGCGACAGAAGGCAAAAATTAGAAACAAAAACCCCATATTGTGCTCAGTGAACAGGCCTGCCGGTTGAACTGACGTTATTTGTCTCCCTCTTCTGGCGATAAGTGATCATTACTTCTCCTTTTTACATTTATTTTTTATTATTATTAAAACAGTTTTAGGTAAACTCCTCTAGGAGACACATTTCAGAGATTAATAATCACATACTCTGGTTCCTAAATGTATGTATATATTAATCTCTTCAGCATAGGATTTATAATAAATGAAAAACTGTCTCAGGATTAAGAGCATCATAGAATTATATTATACTAAACCATATGTGAAGAAATATATTAGGTTGAACATCTGTTACCAAAAATGAGTTCAGGAAAAAAAATAAAGCTGATAAGTGTTTACTAAAAATTAGTAGTATCCTATATGTGTATCCTATGTAAAATCAGAACTGTGTTATCCATTCAAGTAATAATATTAACCACTGCGTATAGTTCATTGAGCAGTGAACCAATAAAATTCACAGTGTTGTACTGTTTACCATGTTTAAGGAAAAAGGAACAGCTCGGCTAACAGCCCGGAGCTTCAGCGCCACTACATGTCTAGCGTTATGACAAAGTGTTTGACGGTCTGACCTCCCGTCTGTACATCTGTCAGCCTATTCATTTGTGATGTGAATGGCAGGTGGCCGCCTTATCTTTAACAGAAGCCGACCTCTGGGCTTTTGAGCAGTCAGCAGAACGACTGTCTTTTGTCGCGCTAATAACAAACAGTCCCATGCAGAAAGATGAAAATATAACCTCCGTATTTCGAACAAATATTTCTGTCATGCCTGTCTGACTGTTGGCCTTGAGTGTTCAGCTGCATTGTCGTGTAAAAATACAGCCTTAGTGTAATTGTGAGCAGCAGTTCTGATGCTAACACCTACGATGTTATGGAATAGATTTTTTTTTACGGTTTATCTGCTTTTTTTTTTTTAAACAGGAGGAAAGAGAAGCAAAAAAAAAAGAGAATTCCTCACTTTTGACTCTGCTCTTCTCCTGTGCTGTAGGACAGATGATTCACATCAGCAAGGTCATTTTTTTTTATCACTCACCTGTATTTTAATCAAGCGACTACTCCTCTACCAACAGACACACTCAATCTGTTTCTTTTACACACACGTGCACACATACACACACGCACACACACACACACACACACACACACACACGATTATGGCCATCACCACACCCCTATTTAAGCCATATATATGCATCTCTCAACTCCCCAAGGACAATGGACAGTTGGGTTGGCCGTCTGATTAATTTTGACCTCCCCCCACTCATCTCTGCTTCCAACCATCCCTCCATCCCTCCT
>CAAE01014478.1:0-14086 GCA_000180735.1 Tetraodon nigroviridis | reverse complement strand
GGCGATTCACGTTTCCGAGCAGAGAAACACGGAGTGTTGTGTGCCTACAGCTGCACAGAAACGCCCTGTCGGAAGAGCCGCTGCTTCTGATCAATTTACTTTTTCTTTTTGTATTTAGAGGTTCACCAATGGCCAGTGTGGAAGAAAACCCTTCCCTTCCCTTCTTTTTTTTTTTTTTTAAAGTGTGAAGTCATGAAATCCTGTCACAGGTGGAGAAAGCCAACCTTGTGTTTCAGGCACACCTTTCCAACTGTGGTCATGGCCCGCAACAGATTTAAACGCTGCCATTTTCAGTCAGGCTGTCGCATTTCCGCCGAGTTCCCTGCGGCAAACTCTTTCTGGCAGCCTGGTGGTGGATCAGACCAACCACCTGTCATTTTATTTTTGCACATGGCCTTTTCTGTCAAGCGCTCCCTCCGCATTCCTGCCCGCGCCCGGCGCAGCACCTGCGATTGGCCCGTCTGCTGCCATTGCAGCTGTCAGCCACCAACGCAGTGTTAATTAAAGTCACGGACCTCCCAAAAAGCCCCCTCCTCCCCTCTGGTGTGCTTTTCATTAGCAGAACCTGCAGTGAAAATGAGAGAAAACATTTATTAGTATATATTAATAAAAATAATCCAACACATTTACATACATAATAATCTAATGTGGATATTTAATTTTTTCAATGTTGATAAAGTAAAATGGGCCATCACACACACAGAATAACTAATGCACGTTAGTAAACAGGTGGTTCATGGTCAAGATGTGTTTCCCAATCTAAAGTGTCTAAAATAAAACCTTTCCTGTTTTTTGCCTCTATGGTTGTGCAGCACGAGCAGCATGGTAAACACTCTAAAAGTTTAGAAAACATCATTGCGTGTGTAGCACAGCCGTTTAAAGCAAACCCCAGTGTGTGTTCCCATGGCTCTGAACAGTTTTCACAATTTACTTTTGCAGCTTTAAAGAAATATGAGGTGTTTCAGCATGTTTAAAAGATTAAAGATGTCTCCAAAACACACCGAGGTGTGCTGGGATCCTTTTAGCTCCCACAGAGACGTTGAGAAACAGTTAGGAGGTCATACTTGCACAGCAATTGTCCCCTTAGACTGGCAGTGAGTGCTTGCAGAGCCTTTTTGTGTGTAGAATCGCATGTGCACATCTGCAGTGCATGTTGTCATTGAGATCTTTCCATCGTGGAACGGATTTTCCTCACATGTCACTCACATTGCGCACACAAATCAAGCGCAGAAGCCCGAATGAAACACAAATGTGGAATGTCTCCGCACAGCTGGACTTGCGTCACCTCTGTCTCCGGGGACGTTTGTTCCCAGAAAGCTACAATATTCACAGGACGATCTCCATCACGCCACTTTGGCCCGAGTCAGCCAGTCGCTCCAGGTTGGTCTGGTAGGAAAACTCTAGCACGTTTTCAGTGTTTACTTTGAAAAATCAGCTCCTACTTGAGGCGACGAGCAAACCACTACCACATGGAAGAATAAAGATTCGCAGAGGGAATTCCTCTGAAAGGCTTTCTTGATGAAGACATTTTAAAACTAGCTCTATAACCAACAAAAATAGCTGCAGGGTTGGATGATTTGCAGGTAGGTGCAGTAAGACTCAGGTTTGGTTTCTCCACATTAATGCTGCCAAAATGCAAGTTTTAGCCTTTTCAAACTAAATTCTGTTTCATCGCAGGGAAGGAGGAAGTCTTCTCTGTGACATATTTTCACATGAACAACCATATGAAGCCTTTAATTCATAGACACAGTGAATTATTCATGTCTGTGACAGTTGAACTGCTGCTCCTGACGGCCCGTTTGGAGCCGAGTTTAAAGGCTTTTTGATTTCTTTCTTGCTGTTCGACTCTGAGGGTGACTTTGATGTTTTCAGGGAGCGTAAATGGGAGAGGAGCTGAATGGAGCAGCTGGGTACCACTGCGACTGACTTTTTCCTTTTCATTTGCGAGCAGCAGTAGCTAAGCAGAGCCTCGGCTGCGGCCGAAGCATCCGATCCGTGCCCTCGGACGCTGTCGGCCATTGAACAGCGCAGCGAGTCTGGACACAATTATTATTCTGTTTGGAAAGAGAGAAACTTTAAAATAAAAACAGTCAAATTAGGCCATAATGAACTTTATTTTCCCCTGCTCAATGGAAGTGGCGTTTTTGTTCGGCTGACAGAGGACGAGGCCTGTCGCTGAAGGAGTTCCAGCAAAACGTCCGGTTTTTCAAGCTCTCTCCATTCAGACCGAAGGAAGGGGTTTTTCCCAAGCCTGCTGTTCTCACACTTGTGCCTGCATCTCAAATAAACCTCCTATGGATTCCTAACTTCACAGAATAGCGGCTGGGTGGGTGGGGGGGGGACCCGGGGTTATTTGGAGCTGGGGGTGGCTGCTCTGCCAAAAAGGGAGCGCTTCATAGAGATGCTGATTTTGTATTCACCGGGGCCCCTGTCGGAGCCGAAGCAGTGGAATGCTCATTGAAAGCCACCAGTCTCATTCAGGGCCCGTTGTACATCATCATGTATGTGCTGAAACAAGATTTTCCCCCGGTGGGAAAACGGTGACCCCCCGAACCCGCTGAAAAGACATTCGTTCAGGGAGGGGAGGGCTGTGCTGATGGTGCGCATGTTGGAGCGGGCGTTGAGCTCCACCTGCACAAGGAGAGAGCGAGTGAAAGCCGTCTGGAGGTGTTTACACCAAGCCCAGCTCTGCCTCCCCAGTGGAGCGGAGAAATAACAGCACGAGGCCTGGGTGAAAGCGCAGAAACGCGCTGCGGTGAGATCCTAATCGAGTCGTCCACAAGACCGCGGGGATGACACATCAGCCTTTGTTGCCACTTAGTGTGCAGAAACGACTCCTTTCATCTCTGTTTTCCTAGAGGAGCGGCTGCGGTAGATTGCATTGAAGACATTATGGAGCATAAAGACGGTCACGCCCGATAAGAATCACAAAAACAGCCCACCAAATCCAAGATGGAGTAACATGGCGGCGCTAACATGGCGAGCAGATAAGAGGTGTAAACTGTTCTAGACATTTCTCTGACAGATGCATCCATTCACCTGAAAACATAAAATAGGGGGATATTTTTTCAACTTGTAAACAAAAATAAGCTTGACTGGTCAATGTTTTTTTCCCCTGGAGGCTCAGTAGGGCTGGAAGATTCAGCCAGGACCACCCAAATAACATAAATATGTTACATTAAAAGGTTCTGCTACAGCTTTAATGAGCCAACTTTGAGTGCAAGGACTGATGATTAAAAGGCAGTGAGGTGGGCTAGAGCACCAACACTTGTGCTTGGTCTTGTGTGTGTGTGTGTGTGTGTATGTGTGGACACAGCGACACAAACACATGTTTTACATATGAACGGGGCCTCTACGAGCAATGAATGCAGCCGAGTCAGTTCTGGTTGAGCAGCAGCACCATTGAGCAGAGCCCCAGAAGATGGGTTTCCTGGGTGACGCTGGTGTTTGCAGAGAGCTGTGCACGACGCTCGCGTCACAGATCCTCTTTATAGAAAAACCTCTGAAGGAGACGGGTTCAAAGGGTACACACTCTGGGACCTGGTTTTTAACTAAAGGTCAGAGCCCCTCCTCAAAGGCCCAGGCCCCTGGTATGGTTCCATATTCCTGCTGTGTTGAAGGCATTTCAGTCATGCCTTACTTCATATTTGTTATCATTTATTGACAATCATAAATTACCTAAAACAACAGTTCCACAGGTGGAGCTTGTTGGGCATTTCATAAGAGTGCTTTTAGAACAGTCTCTTTGCTGCTTGAATCAGGGAGATTGTTGTGCGTTATAGATTTATAAATTGATCTCAGAGAAGGATTCCCTCCATCTCTGAACAGATTGGAGGGTGTTCGGGCTGGAATAAGAGAAAAGTGAGAAAAGTGTCATTCTGAGATGTTGATGTGTGGGTGGTCCAGCCCCATAAACACTTGTTGCAGGACACCGAGTGTTGTTGGCCTGTTTTTGAACAGTCCAGCTGTCTGCTGAAATGCTGCCATCACTGACGCAGTTGCCTCCTCCTGTTATTACAGTTTGATGATCCGAACTGCTACTATTAAAAGCTTGAAGAGGGCAGCTTTGGTTCAACATATAGATTATAAAAGTGAAATGCTTTCTTTTTCATCAAACTCTATGCATGGATTTTTTTCTTTTTTTGAACATGGTTTACCTGCTAAGCAATAAAGTCCAGATAATTTTCCTTCTGCAACATCCCTTTACAGCAATAGTAAACATTGGAAAGCAACATGGAAGGCAGCATGGAAGCTAATGGTAACATGGAATTCCTATCCTTGATTTTTTGGATTCTTTTTTAAACATTACAAACTCAGACAGGCCTAAAACAGATAAAACTGAGAAGGTTCTTGGCTGAGATAACAGGTTGTGGTGGCGTAATGATGGTTACGCCAGCCATCATCACTGGAATAGTAGATTCCAGCTTCCAGTTTCCAGATCTGGTGTTCCCACCGCTGCGGATCAAAAATTCAGGTCTATTGCAGGGTGTGATTGCTGTTTATAGTCATTCCCACCAACTAAAAAAACCCTAATATTAGCAAGCATTAGTAGAGATTTTGGCCTTGGGGGAAAGGGATATTTAAAGAGAGAGACGGAGCTGACGAGCTCAAAAAGTAAATAAACCAACTAATAGTCATTGGTTCTGCCAATTAGGATCAAGCAAGTTTGTGTGGCAGAAGCATCAGCAGTCAAATCAGACACCGATATGTTGCCTGAGGCTCATTTGGTTGACGGAGGCTGTGTTATTTAGGGACCGCCAATTAATCAATTCAAAGGCAACCACAAAGAATTAAAGTATTTAGAATCCCAGAGTGACGTGCCAGAGCACTGCTAATGATTTCAGTGCACATGGCAGCACTTGGTAACTGGTTGCCCGATTCCCAGAGCCAAAAGTAACCCCTCTGGGCGGTCTCAGACCTCTAATTGGGCTCTTACCAGTGACAGCCTTGACGAATGCTGAGCACTAGTCGAATACAACCGGAGAGACAGGAGAATGTTTATTATTCCAAGAGGCTGAGGAGAATGAAAGGTAGCGTTATTTTGGAGGTACTTCAATAGGATTGTGGCCAAACTGGAAGGATACATCTGCTCCCAGCACGGACTAGTGACAACAGAGCCCTTTCACCCGACCTTCCAGTCAGACACACAGATTCTCCAACGAAGTTACAACAAGCTGATAATTAAGCCAGTATGTTTCTGGCAAAAAGAAAAACAATGAGGAGTAACTGACATTAGCAATAGCACTGTCCCCAATGGTTCCCTAACCAAGACTTTTATGAGTAATTTATGTCAATCTAGGTTTTGTTAAAAGCTAAAATGTATCTTACCAGAAAAAAAAGGATATTTTATCTTTCATTTGAAATTTAAAAAAAAAACCACATTTAGTGTGTTCAGTCAGGAAGTATATGTGTTTCAGATCGGCGTTCTGGAAAAGTGATCAGGAACTGGTGGCCATTTTTAAGTGGGGGTGGTTTGCGTGTCCCAGTGGATGTGGGGAGTTCCACTTTGGAAAGCTGGTGGTCCTGTCTGACAGATGTCAGCGAGCTCCGAGTGAAAACTTATCACTGTGTTGAGGTAAACAGGAAAATCACAAAGACAGTGTAACACGATCCCAGTGATGGAGAGGAAGAGTTGGACCTGAAAACATTTGTCTAGAGTGTTGAACGTGGAGGTACCCAGTCACATCAATCAGAAATATTATCATCTAAACCCCAGTTTTCTTATTTTTGTCTTGTTTCACAAAATTAAAAGCCATACAGACCTAGTGTTTCAGTGGGGACATGTTTGTGTTTTGAAGAAAGTGGATTTAGGATTACAATTGTTATTTTTTTATGCTCTGTCTTAAAACCCAGGAAGGAGGTGGTGGTGGTAGTTGTGTTTTTTTATGCTAGTGGGAGATAACGCTGCCAGTCAAATTTAATTAAAACACACCTACATTTTCCTGATGAGGCAGATTAGCCGTGAGGTTTCTTTTGAAAACTAGGGTGGATTATCTTTTACGCCTCAACAAATATGCATTCATATGTCCTCCTGATTTAGTTGTTTATTTGTTTTTTTTTTCTAAATTTCACTAGTTAGGTAAGCAGCAGTCTGATAATCAGACAGGTAGTCTGATTATCGGACAGGTAGTCTGATTATCGGACTAGTATATTATGATTTGCATTTTTGCAGGGAAGTCTCAATCTTTCCCACATGTGCCCACTTTGCTACATGTGATGTCAGCGTCTCTGACTGCGAAAAACATCAAGTTACTGAAGCAGCCAGTTACAGACAGCCATTCTGAAATCATCTGGATTAACTGGCTGTGCGAGATTACAGGGGTATGTTCCGATACAAATGCCTGATCAAGCGTTCCGAAACCTCACAGAACACACCATTCTTGGCCAGTGGTGCTGACACGTTTATTTTTTTTCCGAAACTGCCTCGAAACCTCACACAATGTCACTCACAGGAGGTGAGAGATGGAACAAAAGCAGGAGAGGGGCCTGCCCTGCAGAGGTGCAGGCCTGAGGTGTGAACAGATGTGTGGGTTCACTGCCATTCAGGAATGGGAGCAGGACCAGGTGCACAGCTGCAGGGTGTGGCACAGACCTGTCCCCCCCCCCCCCCCTCCCTAAGTGCTATGTGTTGCAACACTGAATCCTGTGAAGAGGCAGTGGCGGGCTGGGTGGGGCTACGGTGTAAATTTAATCTGGCCTTGTTCTACCTTTGAAGGGTAAAAAGTGAGTCGAGCTGCTAGCTAGAAGGTGAAATGATGGAAGGGGGGTGGGGTCTGTGTGTGTGTGTGTGTGTGTGTTGGGGTGTGCGGGTGTGGGTGTGAATTATCTCTGCAGGTCTCAGAAACAGTCGGTCCACAGGCAAACAGAATGCAAGATTGATGTTTGGGAGGTTGCCTGTCTGGAGTCCTAAGGTGTGTTAGTTTAGTCTCCATGGATACTATTGTTCATATCAATCCACGATTAAACAACTGGGGCAGTTGGCAGTCCTGCCGTGACACATCTCCGTGAGTTTTCCCTGAAAGAACACGTCTATATTGAGCTTCTCTAAGCCTCGGACTGCATTCATCTCAGCCCGAGGACAGATCAGGATTGAGCTCTCTGTGTGCAGGGCACACGCTCGCTAACTCAGAGGTCAGAGCGCCACCCGGGGTGTTGCGTGGCTGGTATATTCAACAGAGGAAACTGGTCAGCAGCTGCAGCGGACAGACCAGATGCGCTGCAAAAGTAAGCCCAGAAACGATGTCGAGGGACACGTATGTGGTTGGTGTTCCAGGAATTCCAGATATGTTGCATGGATTTGAAACTAGGTATTCTGCAGCAAAATCCCTGATTCTCCTCTGTGATCTGCTCCCACCAGAGCCATTGACTGCTGGACGACATGCCAGAAGAGCAGTCTGACCTTTCCTGTCCTCAGACCGCTTGATGCTGTGTAATATATTCAGGAGTTGATTTCTTTCCCCATCCTATGAATTTTAACATCTTTTTTCCCCCCTTTCAGCAGAGCCAAAGAGCCCTTTACTTGGGTCTCCGCCCTGCAGGATTTGAGCCTTCCCATTACCTTACACAACTCCAATCACTGCATCTCCTGCCGAGACAGTGAGACGCAGTCAAAGATGGGAAACAGCAAACATATGTTGATGTCCTCCGGTCGGCCTTTTTCTCTCCTCCAGAGGATGAGGATTAGGCCAATGTCTGACATCCAGGAAGCTAACGCCAGCTGTTGACAGCTTGTGATGAGCGATATTGGCAGAGGTACGAGTGAACATTGATGTCAAAAAAATGTCCTCAATTCACCAGGCAGCCGCTTTAAAATTGATGTCAACCTATTTTGATTTGCCTTCGACAATCCCGTGACAGGGCTGCATTTGTCAGCCGCAGCTGCTATTGACATTCCTCATTTTTATCAGATGAGCCAACTGTAGGCCAGGGGATGCCAAGAGTGTCCATCAAAAGCCATTAGTTGTCTGCCACTAATTACCAGCGACTCTGCGGTTGATTAAAAGACGTCGTCAAGCAGGAGCATGCAGCATTATGCAAATCAACCCTCGTTTGGAGAGGCAGCATTTGGATGACTTTGCTGTGTAGCTGGCGAACGAAAATGGCTTTCTGGACAGCAGATGATGGTGAAAATGATGGCAAAACTTGGGATTTATTCCCTTCCTGCTTCTCATTACCATATATATTTTTCCCGCCCACACCTCCCCCGTTACAGACTACTAAGTATTTTCCTGGCAGGGAAAGATAAGATGTGTTTGGTGTGATTTAGTCATAATTGATTTTCTCTTCTAATTAAAAAACCTCGAGGGTGAACAGACGAAGACACCAAAGCACCTGCCATGCAGCTGTTTGCTTTGGTGGCCCTTCGTTTTGATACCAAGACGTATCAGAAAAAGACGTATATCAAACACACAGACATGCCCTCATGTTACTACCGCGTGTCCAATGGGGAAGTATTGATCATTCGTTACTCAAGTAAGGCGAAGGTTGTCTTTCAGCAGGCCTGACACGCTATAAAGTGTTTAAAAAAGTACATTTGAAAAGACTCAAAGCACCAAAAATGAACAGCATTGTTTGGACCCCAGATGTGGGCTTCTAATGAATTCCTTTTTAAATACTGTCATGCGTCAAATATTCTTTCATTTACTCTGTATATCTTCAAGTCTCTGAATTATCCATAAACACTTGCTGAAAGTTGCCTAATGATACCAACAACAGTATTACATCACAATCATTTCCATTTACATAACTGGACTTACATAAATTATGCTGGCTCTGGCTTGCCTCCTGCAGTCTCTCGGCTGCATGTTTCTTTTGAAGTTAAGTCCAACTTGGTTTTTTATTGACTGTTCATCTTGCTGTGGTATGTTTCCTTTTCAAAATTGGGGAGAAAAATCACCCTGAACCTTCAGTCTAGCCTGAATAGCTGCAGCTTTCATTGACAGGCTGTAACTTGTACCGTAGCTGCTAACAGTTGGAACCCCTTGTTCCTGTTGTTTCGTGGATTCGGCAACACTCACAGCAGGACGGCGGCCCAGATTGGTGGCCCTGGTGACACCATATGCCACATTAATACCTGCAGGTATCTGCTGCCTCCGTTCCGTACAGCTTCTTGTCAACTGTTGCTATCCCTCTCTCTGTTGTCCCTCTGTGACATACATAAACATAATGTACTATTCAAGGAATCTAGGTCTATGCGTGGGTACTACATATACAGGTGTATCCAGATATGATGTGTACAGTTGCCAGACTGATGTAAAGCAGATAAACACTCATATGTACATGCTAACAATCAGCTGCCCTGTGAGTGAGCTGACCTATATGAGTAAAAGACGACAAAAAAGCCTGTTTCTGTAAGTGTTCTGTGTTTCTGGTGGGAAATCCATGTAGGGAGTTTCAGCTGTTTCATTCACAAAAATGGTTAGACTTTATGTTTTTTGTCAATATTTCATCCTAAAATCTTCATTTGGACACCCAGGAAGTAATCTAATGTCTTCTGTAGCAGCCCGTCTAATCCTCTGCTTCCTTTGTTTGATGAGAAACACCCCAGAGCTTTCCCGAGGTCTGCCTTTGCACAGGTCAGCGCCGGGCTCTCCGACCGGCCCCCTGTGCACCTGTCGGAGGCCACATCTGTGCAGCATCTACTAAACAGCTCCAAATCCCCATCATCCCAGTTGGCATCGGTCCCACAGTTTGTCCCACACATCCTTTAACTGCTCGAGCGTTTCCTAAAATCCCAGTGGCAGCTCAGTGAGCTGTGTCAGCTGGTGGTGGGCCCTCGGGCTAGCTGAGCCCCTTTCTGCGCTCCAGCTGCAGGCCTCTGCCGTGGCCACGGGGCCCCACTGAAGGGCACTATTGTCCATTCAAGGGGTTCACTGTGGGAGAGGTCATCTGGGGGAGAAGCAACACTAGGACCTGTCAGGAAATGAAGGTGGATGGAAGTCGCTGGGATAGTCTGGGACTCCAGCCTGAGTAAATAGTGCAGTCCGTCTAAGTGCAGATAGTTGAATGACTATTTAATCCAGACAGTTTATCACAAAGAAAACTGTGGAGGTTAAAGGATTTAAAAGAATCGAGAAAAGACAACTTGTTTGAACCTTGTCATGAGCGAGGCGTTAAGATGTACAGTGATGATTCCTCCCTCTTCAGGCCAAAGGCACTTTCTGGAAGCAGATGTGACCGGATGAATTTGGGAGCAGTTGAGACTGTCGAAGGTGGTGGGGAACGCCCCTTACGGGCACCCGTACGACAGGTTAGGTTTGAACAGCTAATGCGGAAGCATGTTTAGGCCAGAGCCAGGTGTGTCTTCCAGCGTCCCTTGGCCGAGACCTTCCGGGTGAGCGTATTGGTAGTTCTGGGAATTGGAGTGCGACGGATTGACCCTGCGGTGTGTGAGCGTGTGTGACGGCTGTTGGGCAGGTAAGCAGCGCTTTAAAATACCGGTGGTGTGGGTGCTTGGACGGATATCAACTTCGCTTTCTGCTCCAGCTTGCCTTAGTTGCCTCCTTGCCTGGCCTCTTTCTTTATTTGCGTTACTTCTTTCTTTTGTGTTGCATTGTCTTTCTTAGTTGCCTCTGCGTGTTGCTTATTTGTTAGTGCTAGCCTTCCTGCTTGCTCCCTGCTTCTGTTGGTCTTTTAGTGTGTGTTATCGTGGTTTGAGTGTGTCCTGGCTGTTTAGTTGTGGTGGTTTGAAGGTTGATCGATAGCTGTGACAGTGTGTGAGGGTCTGTCAGCCTTAGTTCTCTGCATGCCTTTTCTTTAGTTTGTGTTGTGTTTATTCTTTTGGTGAGTCGCCTCTGCCTGACTTACTGTTATCGCTTTCCCTCTACTAACCGATTGTTGGGCCTTACTCTAATTTTACAAATTATGAGTTGTGTTGTTTTTATTAACAAAACCCATTTTCTAAATTATTAAAGTTTATTTCCAGTTCTGAATTAAATAATAAATAAAATCTATTTTCTCTTGCCTACTGGGTGCTTGTATTCATTTGTGTAACTTACCTGCGCATAGGTGTGTTTTTTGGGGAACCTGAACAGAGGAGCTGTGTGGAAAAATGACTCTTTAGGTGAAAGTCCTAAGGTGGCGTTGTTGGATGTAGTAGGCCTCTGAACCAGCCACTCACAATTACCGTTTCATGCCACACAGAGAAACTGCAGAACAAATTGGAGAACAAACAGCCACACGAGGCCATTCATGTTATCCATTATTTGAAATGTCAAAGACCTGAGGAGGAGCAGAATGAAACACACGCAGCCATACTTTGGTGAGGCTTTCCTAATGTAGCTCTTTAATAAGCGTCCCTTTCGGAGGCTGCTAAAACGCTTTCATGGGGACAAAGTCATCATCAAAGATGAGTTTGCTGAATTTGTGATGCACCTACAAAATCAGGCTGATGATATTTGGGGGAGGCTGAAGAAACCACTGACAAGCTGATTCACCCCTGGACCTGGCTGTTTTGAGTCACCGACTTACAATCTTCTTATGATGCCACTATTTGATGTTATCCCAGCAGGACTGTATCAAATTAAAAGAATTTTTGGAATGGTGCTTCCAAGCGCCTGCATTTGTGCTCAAAGCAGGAAATTGTTTCTGTGTTAGCTTGATGGATTTCCCTTAAAGCCTAATGAGAGGTGAAAATGAGAACCACACAATGGCTTGCAGACAATGCAGCATCTCTCTTTTCTTTTCCGTGTAAGCAAACGAGGTCACATTTATTCAGTCACAGATAATTAGCTAGCTTTTTCTCTGCTGAGAGAGAAAAAGCACAGACCTCGCACACAGAGGTAAAGCTCGGTCATCGTCTGGGGTTTCTTTGTTTGTGATTTTCGAAGAGACAGATGTGATGCTTCGTCCACACAGCTCTCAAAAGTGCAGGAACGACCCCGACTTGGGGTGCTGAGGGATTACGGGTGTAAATGCTGTCTAAATGGTAGTCTGAATGACCTTTTTTGCACTGTGTCGGCAACTGATAATCAGGGACAAATCTAAAGGCTTCTGGGCGGGAAATGACCTAATCCTGCTACGTAATTATAGCGCTCTGGTGTGCTGACCTCGTGGCCAGCGGACATAGGTGAGAAAGCAAAGCAGGCTGCCAAATTTGGCTCCATCCAGAGCAGAGGAACGTATTTCAAAATCAGCCTTAAAGAGGGACCAGCCTGCATTTTTAGCACCTCTAGTTGAAATGTTAGGTGTTTGTTCAGAAGTGGTCTCAGAAAAGTGAGGCAGACCAAACTCAGCATTGGTGCCTGATGAGATTTTATTTTCTTTTTTCAAAAGTCTTTGACAATTTGGTGGCTGTGTAACCTAATCTTCCGTTTGCTGTGCTGCTGAGATTGTGGACCCATCCTAACTTCCTCCACATAAACGAATATTAAAGGCCAAAATTTTTATGAAGGTGACTGCCAGAGCTTGGTAGAGGCTGGGTCTGCCCATTAAACCTTTGAAATTCTATAAAATGATTTAGCACCGAACATCTTCTGAGATTAAAAAAAAACTGCCTCATGTAGAGCTGATTTAAGGCATCTAATATGACCATTAACAGGATGATCACCACAGTCCTCTCTTCTGTTGTCCATAAACAAACAGCCTTTTTTGGGAAAAAAGCCAGCACTTTTATTTCATTTCAGTCCCTCTTCTTCATCATCAGAAATTCCAGGTGTAGGTGATTCAGTGTGTAATTATCCTCTATTTTTACAGTTAAAAAGGACCACATTCTGCTGGTTTGCTGTAATCAACAGTGGCTGCTGTTGCAGGGTTAGGGGCCTTGAAAAGTGCAGACTATCTCACCAGTTGTTTTGAAAGTGATTCATCTGCCCTTGAAACACACACCCAATATGCTGTGGTTTTTCTCTCATGGAGCAAAAGTCGATCGAACTCATTTAAGCAGCTTTATGGACATGCGTTCAGCTACAGGCAAATAGCTAAAAGTAGTAAGGCTGAAGCAGCGGGAAACTTTTTCCAGATTCCGAGTGTGTTCTGTCCGAGTGTGTTCTGTTGAGCATCAGTTGAGTCTAATCTGAGCAGAGCCAAGAGTGAAAACCTCTTTTAGATCCCAAAGTCTCCTGTTTCCAGCGAGGATGATGAAGGCTGAATTAATGAGGGAGGGAGATGCAGCGGATGGATCTAGAGTTACAGGGAAGTGCTCCCCTGAGTGTTCAGGGCAGGAGGAGAGGGTCCAGGGCATCAGAGGGCACACTGAATGCCCCTGAATTCTGGATCCAACAAGACACAAAACACTTTTAACCTTTTCTGCTGTCCATCAGTGTGCCGAGCCGACCCGATCCACACCTCAGCTCGGTTACTTTAGACGTCACAATCATACACTTCCTGATGGCGTTCAGGGTATTTGTGCGAGGAAAATAATAAGAGGAGCTAATATCATTACACCTCAGGGAAATCAAGGAGTTTGATGTTCTGGCTGTCTCTGGTAGAGGATTCTAAATAAACTCCCCTGACAGGAGCGGGGAGGTTATCAAATGTCTGCAGCCGCTTTCCTCTCAGTCTTTCCAGTCAACCGACTCCTAATGACTTTTTTTTTCATGAAGAAACAATTAGATGCTAGCCATGCAAGACCTTATTAAGGTGGGCATTGTGCCACAGCGAGACGGCACAACAATTACTTCTGATAAAAGCCATTGTTTTTATTTCGCGCCGGCGAATAATGGGGCAATTTATCGGTCACTGTGTCGTGTTTTCGCATCGAGGATTTCAAATAATGGATCTCCACTAGTGTAACCTCCACAACACTGCATGTGCCTTTCTAAACATGCACTTGTCCTTGTCCTGTTGTTCCTCCTTTGTTTTGTTTGGATGGTGCCACTCTGAAGCAAAAACAATCCAAAATGGGGACCGTATCGCCGTGTCCCCCACCCCCCCTCCCCGAGAATAGGAAAGGCTTGTGCCCTTTGTCTAAAACAGATGAATTTCACCAAAATGAACAAGTTTTTTCTTTTTTTTTTTTTTTTTTTTGCAGTCAGGGTCGACCTTGGTGTTTTCTAGCTGGCGGCTAACAACGTGCGCAAAACTCGCACAGAAATTCGGCTTGAACATTCACAATCCAGTTTGGGGAGCTGATAGCCCGTGTGAAGGC
>CAAE01014477.1:0-10638 GCA_000180735.1 Tetraodon nigroviridis | reverse complement strand
TTGTGCTGGAAAGCTTTATCACACTAAGCATGGTTTATAATCATGAAATTAAAAGACCTAAATCAGGTCTTTTTAATCAAGGGTTGATGCCTTTTAGCAATGAGAAGCAGCAGTTACAATAATCACACCAACTCAGCTGTCACATCCCTGAATTTTAGGATTTTTAGTTTTGTTATTAAAAAAAAAACACCAAATAAATATCACTTTACATCATTTTAAAAGGTCAAGCAGTCTGCAAGAGAGGCAAGAAGTAGAAAGGAAGTAATCAGGCAGCAGTCTGGCATTAGGAGGACTGACTGAATCTGTGGCAGCCGGTAACGAGACGGCGCATTACCAGGGTTCTTGTTTTGGCTGTGTGACGGCTCAGATGCCTCGGGCCGCTCTGACAACATTACCATACTCTTCACCTCTTGTACACAATACTCATGTCATCGTCGCCTTGGTGTGGAGGCAGCCATTGGAGTTTTGACACTGTTGCTATTTTAGAGTGTCACTTAAGGTTTCAGGCGTGGGCTTATTAGTTCAATCAGACTCAGCAGATGCTCCCAGCGTGCCAACTTACAATCAAATGTTGCTCCTGAATGCCAACGCCTCCCCCACGCTCCTCTTAGAGGGGTGTGAAATTTGATTTTGCAAAGTACACGGGAGTCTACGGCAGCCACGCTGGCAGATTTAAACGTTTATTTGAAGGGAGAGCGGCGCGCTTTTGAGGCAGGCTTTCTACTTCGGATGGAGGAGCAAGCGTCTGCGCTTGTGCCCGCTTTGCTTGCTCTCTGTCGTCCTAGCTGTCCCCGCTGGTCTCCCTTTACCCCCTCAATGTTCCCTTTTCTCTCCACCTTTTTCCTTTTCCACATATGTGGGGTCAGTTACCACACTCGTCGCCTGTTTTTTTTTTTTTTTTTTTTTTACTTTTTCAAATGATCTAGTGTTAATTAGAGTGCACAGAATGAAGGACGGCTGGATCATTTTTATGTTGCCTCGATTTTGTAGTTGTTGTTGACAGACACAGGAAACCAGCGGGAGACTTGCCAGACTGCTTTTGATCCGCACTTTTTACGTTTGAGATTGCAGGATGGAGACATTGATAGAAAGAATACTAATCACACTGGGAAACAAAGCTCAAAATTTCATAAATCTTCCATTCGAGGGTTCCAATTTTCTTCTTAATGTCTTTATGGTAAATTATAAGATGAATAAACTACAAAAACAGTGCAGCCAGTAGTTACAGCAGCTAAACAATCATTCTGAGGAGCTCTCAAAGAATGATCTTTTCCTGCATTCCTGCATGGAGGTGAGGACACGATGCCATCGCTGCAGGACACCAGACGCTCATCCTCAAATGCAACAATAACAACAACAAATCGGTGGAAGGAGAGAGGAACACTGCCTTTCTGTTGGCATCCTCCTCCTCCAAGATCAATCAGGAGTCACTTACACACTTTGGTAATCTGATTTCATCAAGCCCGGTTCCTGCTGTTAAACCAGTAAGTTTACCAGGAGCCTGCTGCTGCAGCTCATCAGCTAATTGGTGGTAGCGGTCTGATCCGAAAGGCTTTACTCAAATGAATCAAAGATGGAAAAACACAGCCTGTCAGGTTTTGACCCGAAAGCCAGGTCAACTATAATATGTATAGATTAATAATATGCTGTAATTAAAGCTCAATCAAAGGCAAAGAAATTATAAAATCACAGTTTTAAGATTTTTACTGAGAAATAGTTAAAATGATTCATCAAAACTTGGTTGTGATTATTCCTTTTTTTGTGGTTTGGTCAAAACAATACATACCAATAAGTTTTTCCAGCTATTCCAGGCAAATATTTGTTTAGTGGACACCAGGGAATAAGGCAGATGTTGAAGAAGTGACCTGCACCAACTTACACCGGTTCTACTGACAACTGCAGTAAATTAGGCTGGCAGACAGTGAAGAGCAAAATGGGCTGAAGCGTGTCTGCTGGAGCGAGGAGAGCGTCTACTACACACCCACTAATATCAGAATAAATAAGAATGTTGTATTATGACAAGAAAGGAACAAGGAGAACAGAGATCTTTGACGAGAGACTTTGAAAAGTCGATGAGAGTTGAGAGTTGATGATGAGAGACTTTGAAAAGTCTCTCATCAATACCAAAAACACCAAAGACAGAAAAGCCTCCCTGAAGCATCGGCAGAATCAAACACAGCAAACATCACCTTTACACTCCTGTTAAGTTCCTGAAATGTTGTTAGGTTTTTTTTTTTTTTGTGGGGGGGGGGGGTTTCCTGCTTGGGAAGAAAAAAATGTAAAAAGCCTCCACACTCCGACTATCAAGTCGGTTTCAAAACACTTTCCTGTAATAACAAAAAACAGCTTTTCTCTCTCTTCATAACCCTCTCTCTTCATAATGTCAGGATTCAATACTCCACGCCAGTTTGTGGCGGTAGTGCACCAGTTTGTGCACCACAAAGAAGAAAAACCCACGAAGAAGAAAAAGAACCGGAAAAAGAAAAAACAAGACGAAGACGGCGACGACGAAGATCTCGTGGAAAAATATTGAACAGCTATTAAAGGAAAGCGTAGATAGATGGAAACGACGAGAATAAAGTCAACCAGAAGCTAAGACGAGCAAACATGGCCGCGTAAGTAGCGCCTGACTTCACTGTTACGGTCGGAGACGCGGAGAGGCCGCTGTGGTTGCTAGTGGAGTGTTAGCAGCGGGGGCCGCTGTGTTTGCTAGTGAAGTGTTAGCAGCGGAGGCCGCTGTGTTTGCTAGTGGAGTGTTAGCAGCGGAGGCCGCTGTGTTTGCTAGTGGAGTGTTAGCAGCGGGGGCCGCTGTGTTTGCTAGTGGAGTGTTAGCAGCGGAGGCCGCTGTGTTTGCTAGTGGAGTGTTAGCAGCGGAGGCCGCTGTGTTTGCTAGTGGAGTGTTAGCAGCGGAGGCCGCTGTGTTTGCTAGTGGAGTGTTAGCAGCGGAGGCCGCTGTGTTTGCTAGTGGAGTGTTAGCAGCGGAGGTCGCTGTGTTTGCTAGTGGAGTGTTAGCAGCGGAGGCCGCTGTGTTTGCTAGTGGAGTGTTAGCAGCGGAGGCCGCTGTGTTTGCTAGTGGAGTGTTAGCAGCGGGGGCCGCTGTGTTTGCTAGTGGAGCGTTACAGTCGGGGGCCGCTGTGTTTGCTAGTGGAGCGTTACAGGCGGAGGCCGCTGTGTTTGCTAGTGGAGCGTTACAGCGGGGGCCGCTGTGTTTGCTAGTGGAGCGTTACAGCGGAGGCCGGTGTTTTTGCTAGTGGAGTGTTAGCAGCGGGGGCCGCTGTGTTTGCTAGTGGAGTGTTAGCAGCGGACAGGGTTCGACCTGTTCTGTTAGTAGTTCGTGCTGAAGGGAACTTTTTTAGGAAGCTCTGGTTTGCAGCGGTCAGAGAACCCAGGAACTAGCCATGAAAGTTAACCCGAGTAACTCTCGGTGTTTTCACCGTGTTTAGTTCCACGCAGCTTCACGGACTAGTGAGCATCAGGCTGCAGTGTGTGAAGAACGGTGGAGCTTTTATTTGATTCAGGTCACAGATGATCACCATGACAACTGTGTGGCTGGAGCCACAGGAGCCTGGTCCCCTGAGCCAGAGCAGCCTTAGCTCCAGGGTCCAGCCTGGTCAGAAGGGCTGGGAGAGCTCCACTTGAGCAGAGAATCTCAGCAGCAGCTCTGAGCCTGAAGCCGTCGTTGTGTTTGTTGTGTATCAACACCAGATTGTAACCATTTGGTGCGTTTTCTCATGCAGGCGTCACCAGATGTGGAGGATTGCTGAGACTTGGCTCCACAGGACCGACGGAGGCTGCGGCTCCAGCCACGTGACCACCTGGACCACCGTGTGCTAGCTGCTCCCCCTTGATATTCACACATATTAAATATTATTTAATGATTATAGTCAATTATATATTATATTAAATTACATGTAATGATTATATTAAATTATCTATTATAGTTAAATTTTATTTGATAATTCCTGATAGTTATTTATTTATTATTTAATGATTCCTGATACAGTTATTTATTATTTAATATATTCCTGATACGGTTACTCTGATTGTTAGGTTTTTTTTTAAAGAGTTTCTTAAAGTTGTGGGTCTTCTTGCAGTGTTGTATTCCCCTCCCAGTGTTGGGTTCCACAAGTAGAAGTTCCGAGAACTTCAGAGTAATGGGTGGAATAGCTCAGTGGGTAGAGCTGTGGACTTTGGAGCGGGAGGCCTGGCTTCAATTCTTGCTTTGGCCAAAATTTTTTTGAAGAAAAAAAAAGCAAAAACACAGCCAGCTCTTCCCTCCTTCCCGCCTCCCCCTATCCTATCTCTTATCTCTCTCCCTCCCCCCCTTCTCCGGGATTTACGGTTGCATCATCTGGGAGATGCATGTCCCTGGCATCAGCCTGCCATAGCTTCAAACACACACAAGCGCGCAGACCCTAAAGAAGTAATTTCCGGGGTGTTGATTGAAACCCACAACAGCCACTGCTCCAGCCTGAAGGTCCCAGGCTCTACCCACTGAGCCACGGAGCTGCTGAGGGGCCCTGGGCTCCTGGAGCCTGGAGCTGATCTCAGGTCAATAATAAAAATGTCCCTCCTGAGGGTGAAGGTTAATAGTGGATTGTGAGTTTTCTTAGTTTTATTCCCGCGGTTGCATCTTGATAAAAAGAAGAGTCCACGCTGGGATCTCAGGGTGTTTGTCTTTTACTGAACCGCCAACAGCAGCAGGTCAACAGGGTCCTCGTCTCTGGCGCCGCCTGCTGGACCAGGGCCGGTACTACACCGGCCAGCTCCGGGTCCGGCCCGGTGGGAAGAGACCTGGAGCAGAGAAGGGAAAGACACAAAAACAACGAGAGAGAGAGAGGGGAGAACCAGAGTTAGGGCTGAAAAGAATAAAGAAAACGTAAAAGAAGAAGCAGACAATATACAGTATATGTACAGCACAAGACGTGTAGGGAGGAAAAGCTTGAAGGCTTGAGGTGAGTCCTGGATTTTAAACTTACCTCTGAAGTGGGGTCAGGGCACCAAAACCCTCAGGACCTGGTCCTCTGGAACCCCCAGGGCCCGGTTCTCCTGCCAATGAGTCAACGTTGATGGCGACTCCTGCTGGACAGGTGCGGGAACTGCAGCAGTGGAGCACAGGCGTGGTTAAAGTAGAGAAGTAGAGGGATAGAAGGAAGAAGAAATGAGATTTTACCTCAACTTTTCAAGTGACAGAAAGCTGTCCTGGCAACATTCCTAAATATAGGAGCTCAAGGTCAGTCTCTGGTCAAAAATGACTCCAAGGTTCCAGACGTCCTTGTTGGTGGCAAAAGAACTTATTTTGACCATGAGGAAATTTGTCTCTTTTGGAGAGACGATAATAGCCTCAATATACCTCATATTAAGCATAAGAAACTTTTGTCATCCAGGATTTAGGACCGACGATTGACTAGTTAAAACGGCTTCACCGGGTTTAATACATATAACTGTAGTGTGAAACGTGGTTTATATTATTTATTTCGCGGGTAAAACCAACATTTCTAACTAAATATACAGTATATAAAAGTTGGATTCAGAATTTTAAATTCTAGCCCTCAGCGCCCCCTATTCGCCGGTGGCCTGTGTTGTCAGGGCAACACAGTGGAGAACCAACTCTTAACATGGTTTCAGGTACTTTCGAAGCTGCCGAATGGGTTAAAATTGTTAGAACTACTACTAATGTCAACTATAAGAGTCACTTTACCAGATCTTCCACTATGCTAATTTAATCTGTTCCTCGCTTGCCAACATGACCTTTTGTGATTAGGCTCCATAGCAGATTTCTCTGACGTCTACGTGTGACGGTAACTGTGATGGGGACTTGTCTCGCAGGGGCTGAAGATGTACAGAATTTAGATGACTAAAGAAAACCTCAGACAGGCTGGCTGATTATTTGTTGTATGATCATTATTAGACCAGGGTGGTTTACACCGGAAACACTGGCGACAGCTGCATACACACATCTGCTGAGGATGAAAGGGAATGAATTTAAAACGGCTGGTCAGAGTAATTGGGGATATTCTGTCATTCAGAAATATATTTAGCATTAGAATTTCACATAATTAGCTGTTTGGTGTCTGTTTTAGTAACTGTAAACTACATCAGGTTGGACTATTTTAATATGTAGGTGTCCAAGTGATAATTATATTATTCCACCATAATAGTGTGTCTGTTACGGATTCGGTTTTGTGCAGGACCCCAAATGCAGAAGACCACAGTTCAGGGGACGCAAAGCTGCCCTTTATTGGGGTGAACATACAAAAACTAAACCCAAAAAACACTCCAACCAACAAAAGAGAAACAAAAGAACGACTACAACCCTCTGACCCCCTGAGGCAGGTGTTGGGGCCTTCAGTAAAGCCTAAACTGAATTTCTTGCCCGTTTGAAAACTTGACCAGTGGCCTCGTCCAGAGATTCATGTTTTCTTTTTCTTTGTTTGGATTTTAAATGGACCATCGGCCTTTGTTTTTGTCCTTCTTCAGCAGTCTCAAGCTGAACTGAATTTCTGGCCCGTTTGAAAACTTGACCAGTGGCCTCGTCCAGAGATTCATGTTTTCTTTTCCTTTGTTTGGATTTTAAATGGACCATCGGCCTTTGTTTTTGACCTTCTTCAGCAGTCTCCACCTGAACTGAATTTCTGGCCCGTTTGGTGTCTTGATCAGTGGCATCCTCGTCCACAGATTCACGTTTTCTTTTATTTGTTTTTGACTGGACCTTCGGGCTCTGCTGGGGGCTGGAATTTTGCACAAATGACCTCTGTCCTTTTTCCTGCACCGGCAGTAGGCTGTGGCTCTTTTGAGGGAGAGGCCCCACTTCAAGACAACAAATGCTTTAATTACTATTTGAAATCCAGCAATTATGAATTAAAACAGATAAATCAAGGGCTTTAAGCTCAAAGTGAAGGATCTACATGTAGACTTACTCAGCGTTGGTCAAAAACCCATGTTGCAGCAGTTGCTCTGGAGTGATGCGTGCAGTGGGGTCAGGGTTAAGCATGTTCTTTAACATATCCACGAAAAGAAATAGTTCTACACCGCTGTCTTCAATAGGGAGGGCCTGGAACAATAAAAGAAAAAACATACAATTTACTTAACTATTTTACCAAAAAAAATAAATATTTTTATATTATATATATATATATATATATGTATATATATATATATATATGTATATATATATATATATGTATATACATATATTTGCTGCAGGGACAGGGTAAAGTTGTTTTGAGGTAAATACATTCTTAAATAAAAGGACACATACATATAAAATGTCATCCAGGGAATCCAGAAGCTTGTATCCTGCTTCTGTGCTGTAGTTAATGTCATTCTAAGCAGACAACGGAATTTATGTTAGGCACTGCAGTATAGACCTGTTCAGCATTTATACTTTTTTTTGCGGGGGGGTGGCGGAGCTTCATGTGGTGGATTCAAAAAAGCAACAATACCCTGGAGTTGCCATGAATGCTTCCTTGGGCAGAAGCGGAAGTACTGCTGGGTTTTTAGTCCTGCGTCTAGTATGTGTTTTGCAGGTTGACCAAGCAGTTGTACAATGCATCTCATCTGTAGGTAAAACAAAACATCACGCGTACGATTACCCCCAAATAAAATGGAAAGTTTTGCATCTGTAAGAAAAGCTAAATCCAAGAAAAGAATGTAATTACAAATTGCAAATAATACTTTCCATGTCATTCTCGTTTTCCCCATCGAAGAGCTGCTCCATGAGGAATAACTCCCCAACCGCACAGCCCAGAGTCCACATGTCTACAGCTTCTGTCAATGGAAGACCCAATAGGACCTCCGGAGACCTAAAGGGGTGTTTATTTTCTTTTTACCTCGCATTACTAGATTTGATGATAAACGTTGAGTGAAGTACCTGTAGCAGAGGGGCTGTATAACTGAGCCCTGCGGTATACATGAGGCATCACACGCCAGGCCAAAGTCAATAAGTTTGACTTTGAAAGGCTGATTTTCATGATCGACCAACATTATATTGTCCAGCTTAATGTCCGCAGTGTGTTACACTGATACTCCGTAGGGCCTGAAGTGCAACTGCAAGCTGAAAAGAAAAAAACCTTTTCATTGTACTGCGATGGTTGGCCAACTAAAAAATGCAGCGGAACCCTACCTGCTGGACAATAGATCTGATCCCCTCTAGTGGCAGAGGACGAAAATCGTTTGCCTCGATGAAGTCATAGAGACTCGTGTCCAGGTACTCAAAAACAAAACAGAAATTCCCTCTGTCACAAAATGCCGAGTGGACCTGGATAATATTGCACTTTTGTGCATCGAGGTCTTTAAGGTGGAGCAGGGCTTGAATCTGGAGGAAAGACAATTCATAGTTCCGCTTGGTTAAACCACCCACACAAGGCGACACAGCCAAACAGAAACAAAAGCTGTTAGCACATACTTCCGTCTTTACGCGAGAGAAGTAATTTCCTTGTTGTTTTAGGACTTTAATTGCCACCTTCTTTTTGTCCTTCAGTCTTACACATTTGAGTACTCTGCCAAATGTACCCTCTCCCAGGATGGACAGCACCTGATAACTGAGTTGCTTTGAGAAAATGATGCTTCCTAGGTTGTGCGAAGTAGTGGGGTTGTGCGTATGCTTGTGGATGCATTTTCCAAATGTCCTGGTAACTAATGCTTTAGAAGAGAGAAGACAAAAAGAGAAGAGAGCGCCAACATTAGACATGGATTGAAAATGGGACACACTTTGTCCTATAACCTTGACAACCTAAAATCAGAGAACCCCCCCCCCAACTTTATATTGACAGCAAAGCAGAGAAACTCTACAGAAACTCTTATCTAGTGTCAGGTTGTGGTCTTTATTAATTATCAAGCCTAACAGGCAATTTATTTAGCTTGTCTTCTGCCGGCTCTCATCTACTCATGCTGCGCCGCACAAATGCAGCACTATATCACCGCTGCTCTGCTCTCTGGCTCACTCACTCACTCCAACTTTGTATCGAAAGTTATACAACACCTGATATTTCCCCTCTCAGACTAGTATAATAACCCACAATCACTGGTTTTCTAGCAAATATTTTGTAGATGGCTTCAATAATAAAGCTGCAAGCTCTTCCTGTTGAATTAACAGCATAACCTTTAATGACCTTTTTGTAGATGGGCGGCATCAATCTCCAAACACATTACTTCCAACTATTATTCTTGCCCAATATTCTGTTTAAAAAAAAAACCTTACCTGCCTGATGTCTACGACGTAGCTTCAAGTAACACTTGTGTGTTATAAGAGGTATTGACTTGTCTCAGGCACTCTTTCCTCTTTGATGTTCAAAGGCAGAAATGACTAAAGGACAGATGCTGGCAATGATCACTGAAAAAAAAAAAACTCAAATCCGGGCTCAAATCTGCGATCTGCCTCTACAAACCAGAAAATGTCTAAACAGAATGAAAACAGTCCCCTCAGTTTCTATGACAATCGTTTGCCGTCAAGGTATACAGATTTGTTTTGCTGCCTCTATTCCTACAAATACAAGAGAATTGTCTGCATTTAACTGAATCTCTTCGTCACCAGACACTGTACACTGCATGAGCTTTTGTACAAACACATTCAAAGATCACAGACATTTTTCATTTATCTTTAATCTTTGAACATGTTCAAAAGATCAAAGGTATTGTCATGTATGTTGTAACCATCTCCCCTTTTTTAAACACAAAATGCCCAGAAATCTACTTTATCACACTAACCATGGTTTATAATCATGAAATTAAAAGACCTAAATCAGGTCTTTTTAATCAAGGGTTGATGCCTTTTAGCAATGAGAAGCAGCAGTTACAATAATCACACCAACTCAGCTGTCACATCCCTGAATTTTAGGATTTTTAGTTTTGTTATTAAACAAAAACACCAAATAAATATCACTTTACATCATTTTAAAAGGTCACGCAAGAAGTAGAAAGGAAGTAATCAGGCAGCAGTCTGGCATTAGGAGGACTGACTGAATCTGTGGCAGCCGGTAACAAGACGGCGCATTACCAGGGTTCTTGTTTTGGCTGTGTGACGGCTCAGAGGCCTCGGGCCGCTCTGACAACATTACCATACTCTTCACCTCTTGTACACAATACTCATGTCATCGTCGCCTTGGTGTGGAGGCAGCCATTGGAGTTTTGACACTGTTGCTATTTTAGAGTGTCACTTAAGGTTTCAGGCGTGGGCTTATTAGTTCAATCAGACTCAGCAGATGCTCCCAGCGTGCCAACTTACAATCAAATGTTGCTCCTGAATGCCAACGCCTCCCCCACGCTCCTCTTAGAGGGGTGTGAAATTTGATTTTGCAAAGTACACGGGAGTCTACGGCAGCCACGCTGGCAGATTTAAACTTTTATTTGAAGGGAGAGCGGCGCGCTTTTGAGGCAGGCTTTCTACTTCGGATGGAGGAGCAAGCGTCTTGCGCTTGTGCCCGCTTTGCTTGCTCTCTGTCGTCCTAGCTGTCCCCGCTGGTCTCCCTTTACCCCCTCAATGTTCCCTTTTCTCTCCACCTTTTTCCTTTTCCACATATGTGGGTCAGTTACCACACTCGTCGCCTGTTTTTTTTTTTTTTTTTTCTTTTACTTTTTCAAATGATCTAGTGTTAATTAGAGTGCACAGAATGAAGGACGGCTGGATCATTTTTATGT
>CAAE01014476.1:1611-22658 GCA_000180735.1 Tetraodon nigroviridis | reverse complement strand
TAGGAATAAGACAATAGGACAGTGTAAACAGACACACACACAGTCTCAAACCATATATTTTAACAAATTATACCTATTGTGAGGGCTTTGTTCCATGGTTTAAACGCTGAGGCTGGGTATAATGCACTAAATAAATATTAACTCGGAAAGGCAGCTTGTGATGTACATACAAGGATTTGTGTTGTTTTATTTAAAACATATTCTTCTCATACCTACTTTGGAAAACAAAACCATTAGGTTATGTTGGGAAGGGATATAGGACCGGATGAGGCCCTCTCCTCTTGCCATCCTATCTGTGGCTTTGAGCGTGTTTACATTACAGATGCACCTCTGACCTTCAACGAGATCCCCCATCCTGGCCCCACCACATCTGCAGGAACTCAAAAATTGCTGCGCAATAACCGTAACCCCATGTGATGCAACCTAAATCTGAGATCCATTCGCAGCCTACGATTTATTTATTTTTTTTGACGATACATGTTAGACAAAAAGACAAAAAGCATCAATATTTGCTCAATGTAACCGTTTGAAAGTGTTGCATAAACGCTTCACGTTGGCATACTCGGCCATCTCTAATGTCCTGCAAATGTAGGCTACGGCCGAATTTACATGCAGGAGAATCGCTTTCCAGCCTACCACCGTACTGCAGAGTAGACACACCCCTCCGACGAGCACGCCTTACTGCACGCATTTGCAACGTGTCAAAGAAAAAATGAAGCATAACGCACGCAATTAAAATTGGGGACGAGCGGTATGCACGCTTTTATTTTATTTCAATTGCGCGGCGTAGATAAGAAGGGCGCTGAAGCGCTACAATGATTTGACGCCGCAAAACAAAGGAGATCCGTTTCAAGAAGGAACCGCGACCTCAACGGGACAGTATTCATTCTGCAAGCGAGCGCACCGCATCTACTGTCGGCGCGGTAATCCCCGCGCTGGTTGTCCGTTAATACGGGGATCAGAGGCAAAACAATGTTCCTTTAAACCTCACGCGGTCAAAGTTGTTTACCTCTTCGTTACCAGTGACGTCACGACACACCCCTGTTTGAGGGAGTGGGCCTCTGTTTGATTGGCGTCTGAATTGACCAGACACTGCTAGACAAGGCAGAGCTCTGACCAATCACAAGGCAACAGCCACTCTATACCCACCTATGATTGGCTGCCAGAGGAACGGGGGAAATCCCTCCTTTCCGTAGAGTTCCTGGAGAGGGGGCGGTGCATAACAAAAAGTAATGGCCATCCATTTGGGTCTTGCTGAAGGGGGGGTATTTCTCGTCGGTCTTCAATAGGTGTGATGTATTTTTGGTCACGTAAGAACGTTCGTTTTGTGTTCGGTGACATCCTGGCGTCGTTCAATTGTTTCGTATCTTGAAACGGTTAAAAAGCTCACTGAACTTGCCGCCGCGTTTTAGGGTTAAACGAGCCTGCTAGCCGCGCTAACGTTAGCTCCCACCAGCGCCGCCGTGTGAGCCAGCGTCTGGAAGGGCGTACGAGTTTGACGTTTTCTCTGCAAGTCTCCTCACATTTCTCTGTACAACGCGGTCCTCTCTCCTCAAAGCTGACCCACCCAGTCAACATGGAGGGGATATACTTTGTGTGAAGACGGCAAGGAATGACGACTAAAGCGGATTAAAAGCAACTCGATTTTAATGGGGAAAAGTTGAGCTGAGGTATGAAACTCGTCTGCACAGAAGGAACGCTAAAGTCAAGACTTGCTTTACTTTTTGTCCTCTAAAACCACCCGAGAAACACCTTGAACATATTTCGAGTTTGTTCTTTTTAGTGTTATTTTGCGTGTTGCGCTGTTTTTGGAAGCAATGACACGTTAGGGTGTTTATGTTAAAGTCGTGCAGGGTTACATAAACAGCGGGTATGGGCCCCCTGTGTGATTCGCGTCATGTCATTTTGTTTTTGCATCGAACAGGAATACCTAAGTTGGGAAAGACTCCAGTCTTTCCTTTTATTTAAGGGCATGTTAAAACCAGAAGTGAGACGCTTCTTATCTGTTTTTAAGTCGTAATTGGTGATGTCCTTACCGCCTGTAATGTTTAAACTTTCTTTCTGCAAAGGTACTGTGATCCCATTGAATACATTTTGTCATGCTTTTTTTTTTTTTAGTCATACATTTACATATAAAAAAGAGGAGTTGGTTCTTTATCAGCGGTTGTTATTGATGCTCCTAATGTTCACATGTGAACTAAATCATGGAAACTTAGACTACTGAAAGATCGTGGCAAAGTGAGGTCTTCTAGACCATAATTACTTCAATAAAGTCATTTATGTATCTATTATTGGATGGCCCTTTGGGACTATGTAATTTATAATTATCATGAATTGTTATCTTTTTATTCGTAACTGTCAGTTTCAATGACAACAGTATTATCAGACTAACTAGAAGCTTTCACTAACAGTTCTATGTTATGTATGCAATATATTATGTATTGATCATTTTTAAACTAGTAAGGATATATTTGTTGCACAATTTTTGACCCATCTTGGTATTTTTATTTACCTTTGTTGGTTCATTAGCTAGTCTTAAACATGCCATCAAATTCAAGACACTGTGTTGGGTCAGTTGTTTTCCATTTTGTTGATTTCTTTAAAGGTTTTAACATTGGATCTTTAATTTAAACTTGCTGGGTTTGTTACAGTCTGGTTATGCTTGATTTTCTTCTTTTGCAGTTGCAGCAACAGGCAGATTTGAATCCAGAAAACGATCCACATCCATAAGGTAATCTAGATTGGTTTTTTATAATGAGAATTTATTAAAACACATTGTATTTTCTTTCCCCTATTGATTGAACATCTCAAGCTCTTCGCTCTTTCATTTGCTAATCACGGACTGCAAAAATTCTTTTTCGTTTACTGTAATACCTGTTTAAAAATTGTAACTCTTTTTAATGGAACAAAATTCACCAGTAACTTTACATGACCTTTTACTCAACTTTACTTAAACAAAAAAACCCAGAAAATGTATATTTTTTGCAACTTGATGAACTGAAACTAATTAGTTAGGCATGTTCTTTACAGATTTGACACGGAAATTTACAAATTATCATTTGTAAGGCAGATTTAACCCCCAAAAAATCAGATGGATTTTTAGGCAGAAATGCACACAGTGCAAACCGGACTGTGTCCTTATTGACAGTATCCCCAGCAGTTCTCCCATGGAGTTGTGTGTCGCTGTAATGGTACAGTCCATTAGGTCTCTCTTACAGTGAAATACTCTTCCCCTCCCCCCTTCCGTGACTACAGTAATTGGTTGCTTCCTCTCACATGCAACCCTATAGAAAGAATGAGGCTGCTGTACTTAACTGTATAGACCCACTTGTATGTGCACTGTGGGTCCGTGCTGTTTGTCACATATGTCGGGTTGCTCATGAGACTAATGAAGTGTTAAATTCTCCACCCTTTGTCACTGGGCCCCACGTTGCTGCTCTCGGACGGTCCGTTCTAGGTTGTGCATGTCACCCAGGTGAAATTGTTTGCATGACAAGCACAAACGGAAAACAAAACACTGCATTTTCGTTCCGGGACACTATGTACAAGGCTTTTTTTTTAAATGGAATTAGATTACAGATAAAAGATTTTCAGTAATTTCCGATCATTTAAATCAAAATATTTAACATAACGTGTACCACTCGTGTGTGAGCCACGTCTGCTGTTGCTTTAATTTTGTCCATTTTTTTTTTCCGAAGGGGGGGTGGGGGTTGTGTGTGGTTGACTATATACATTCTCTGTCAAATTCAGCTTAGACATAAACAGGACTTTCGGTGTGTGTTTGAGAGGGCCTCTCTCTGCCTCGTCTCTTTCCCCTCTCTATATTCCAACAATTTTTCCATCATTATTTTTTATTTTTTCTTTTCTTCCTTTCTCCAGTTCAGTCCTTCACTTTTTCCTTTCCATTCTTTTTTTCATTTTACCCTTACTAAATTATTACTTTACTCTAACACTTTCTTCCCCAAAACCTCCATAACATTATTTCCTAACCTTTTTTTTTCACTTTCACCTTTTCAATTACTAAAAATTCTTATTTTACAAACTCCTTTCAACAATTCTCTTTTTTCCAACACCTTTTTTTTTTTTTTTTTTTTTTTTTTTTTTTTTTTTTTTCAAATTACTAAAACCCAGCACTGCTGCCCCAAAGCCTCCAGAGCAGTTTGGCCTATCCTGTGTGGGGCACAGGTCACCTTGTCATGTGCTAAGATTTTTGAGGTCACATACTCCTTGCAACAGTCCTCTGTTTGCCATCACCTGTTTGTTTTTTTGTTTGTTTGTTTGTTTGTTTGTTTTTCAAATTACTAAAACCCATTAATATTCCATTAAAACCCCTTATGGATCTACCCCCCCATTATTGTTACAAAGCCTATTACCTCAGCCTTTTCCTTTCATATCGTTTTTCCCCCCCCCTTCTCATTCCTACTATCTGCCAGTTTTGTGGGAACTGTAAACACCGAGCCCATGCCTTTCCACTTTAGACCAAGTTCTCTACAGTTTGGGTCAGTCAAGATCCGAATTGTTTTATGTTTCTTCTGTACTCGAAGTGACCCAGCCTGAGGTATGCACATTGCCTGATGATTTCTCTCCATCCCTCCAAAACACAGACTCTTCCCTTCCCTCTCTCCCTTTGGCAAAGTGGATAAATTTCAGAACCATTGGTGAGCTTGCGTCACATGTTGTATACAGAGCATGATCATTGGGCTGTTGCAAGGACTCCTTCTCCCACACAGGCTTTCCACAGCGATTCCCGTCTGTCTTCATGTGTTGTTAAACAGGTCTGGATGTAATTCCGACTTTCACTCTTGTGTGTGGAGATGTGGTCGGTAAGCTCATTGCAGACATTCTTGGGTCATGATGCCAGAGCTCATTCCCAATTTCGCTACTTTTCTCCGAGTGTGCAGAAGCAACTAAAGGCATTGTCCTAAATGCTACCTGTGTTTTACTTGTTACCCACTTTGTTACGTCTTGGTTTGTATTTCATTTTAGCAGCCAGGCAGTAATAGCACCACTTAATTAAGGTTCGTTAGTGAGTGTGTGAGTGGTGCAGGGTTGCTTTCCTGAATCACTTGATATCGACTTAGATGAAAGTTAATTTAACTTCTGGGCTCTGGTCCAACTTGCTTTTTTCACAGCCGAGGTTTCGGTTATTGTCCTCTCTGTTAGTGGCAAGGCACCTGACAGGGGGAAAGCCAGTGACCACATTCCTCTTTAATAATCGCATACTTGGACAATGAGAGAGCTGCAGATAAAATAGCAAACCTAACAGAAGGGAATAAGCTACCTTACGCATAGCATTGGACCTGGGCCACCATCCACCTTGGCACTTCTTTCTGAATGAACGTCTTCCACTAGCGTAATCTTACAGCAGATACAGTTACTGTAGCAGTGATACGGAACTTGTTTTAATCATTATAATCACTGTGCAGCCCCGACTGCATGAGGTGTTACAATTGGTAATATTAGCACTTCTAAAGTCTTTTTTTTTTCTCCACTGTTATACAAGTTATCACTGCTCGTAGCTTAACTGCGCACTGATGCACAGAGTGTGAAGTCATTAGAAGCTGCATGTTTAAGGTACCTTTTGGGAGTGATACACGCAATTTAGGCTGACACACCTGACACGTTCGGTGTTTTTTGATCAGCATATTAGGCAGAAACAGCTTGAATATGCTTTTAACTGCATCAGAGTTGGAAGATAATATAACATGTATTTTTAATGACCAATAATACACTCAAAACCTCAGTCGAATTCCCTTATTTTGCAAAATTGTCAGTCAGCTGTTAAATGTTGAGGCTTCTGAAGTGTCTTGTCTTTAAACGCATGGCTAGGATTGTAAAACACGTGTCATTTCATGATGTGAATAAATCATAGGAAGAAAAGATGAGTCACAGCTACACTGCTAAGTAGCACTTAATTTTCCACTGCTAGTTTGTTGATAAAAAGGAAGAGGAGCCTTCTTAACCCCTCCTTTGGCCACGCCACCATCATCAGGGACATTTTTTTTATTTGCTTCTTTCACCAACCAGTTGAAACAACATGTTAGAGTTAACATGTTGCACGAAACATATTTATAAAACAGTGTTGTGATTTCTTGCTCATTGACCCTGCAAGCTGCTCCAGGGTTCCGGTGCATCTTGTCTGCCCTTTTCAGAATTAATAGACAGTTCGGGAGATGTGCAAAAATTGGAAGATATTTCTTTATTTTTTACATTCCAGAGTGAAAGGGATTTTTGTCCCACTGACACTTCTATAACAGTTAGGACTTTTATTTATATTTAGCTATTAATTGAAGTGACTTTCTAACCAACATGCATATTTTTAGCCCACATTTGTAGACCACAAAGCCTTTTCATTCCCAGACCACTGCCGTGTGTCCAGTGTCTTTATTTACCTCATTGGAAAACTCAGCTGCTGTGTGACATGGTTTTCTTCCATTTCTCCACTATCCCTCTCCACTCACCTGCCTGACCTGCTTGTCTCGTGCAGCTCCATAACTCCTACGTTACTGTCACGGTGTCTTATGGCTCATTCTTCATATCTAACTGCATATGGCCACACAGGCATCAATTGTGGTCCATTTGGTGTCTTTTTTAACCCTTAGAAGCATCTATGTCCTGGAGTTTCTTAGGGACAGCTCTACAGCAGCCTGTCTCACTGAAATCATCTTGGGGCATGCCCACGCCTCCACCCCCACCCCCACATCATTTGCTATTATCCTTTCACAGTCATCACTACTTTGGGAAATATAAAATTAACACATGCACAGACGCGACACAGATCACTGCACATGTTTAGACTATCTCCCTCTTTCTTTAAGTTCATTCCTGCTTGTGCTAGTCATGCGCCAGAGATGAGCCACTTTAATTAACCTCTGCTGCGCTACATTGCAAAAGAAATATCTCGCATTTTCCATTTTGTTCTTATTCTTTTTTATCTTCAGCAGTACAGTTGTTGTGCTGAATTGTTAGATTCTATGTGGCAAAAACTTTTAAACTCTAATGGAGCTAAAAAAAAAACCCTAATAGAAGCTCCAATATGTGTATTTCCAGAAACTTAGATTGTTAGTATTAGTTAGTGTACTGGTAAGTAAATTTATATGCTGAATGTGTTAATGACATTTAAAAAATAAACGTAACTGTTAGCGCACTGCTAATGATTGACAAGTTTACTTAGTTTTAGTAGGCTAAGGGCAACCTGCTTAGTTGTGTTTTTGTCACGTTTTATTCCTGCCAATCTGTATCTACTTTAAATATGTTTGGCTGCGTGACCCTAGTAATAGAATTAGGTAATGTGCAGTGCAGAAGCATAAAGTCTAGTCTTTGAGACAGAGGATGCTATAAAGGTGTTGTTACGAAACAAACCATTTCTCAACACCTATCAGTGTTGCCTCACAGAACTGGATGGACACAAACAGAAACATAAAAGTTCATGGCTGCTCTGGGTCTGGTGTTGATAAGTGGCTTGTCACTGTCAATAAAATGTTAAAATGCTGCTCATGTAAACCTGTTTGCAGGTCACCCAAGTGTATTTTTTCCTCAAAAGTTTTACTTCAGGGCACATTGGAAATCAATAATTGTTCGAGACCTGCTATTAGCCTTAGCAGTGCTGCAATGGTCCACCTCAAACTAATGTCATAGATTCTGTATTCGTTCTTCACATATGTCTCCTGATGTTTGCTATAGCGTAAAAACAGCCCAGTTTTGGTTTCCGTCCACGGAAACGTTGCCAGTGCAACACGAGGCACAAGTTTTAGTTTTGTATTATGACACTGAGCAAGAAAGAAGAAAAAAAAATATTGCTGTTGTTGCTGTCTGCAACTGAAATGAGTACAGATCAAGTCTAATAACCTGCTTAATTATTTAGCATTCCCTCAGTTCTGCTGTGCAGTTAGTATAATGGGCTGTCGCAGCAAATTGACTTTGCTGATCATTTGATGATTTAGTATGTGAATAGATTTTTTCCCCCAGTTTTTTGTGAGTGATAAATACCTGCTGGTTGATTCTGTGCACTTTTTTTTCTTCTGTCCTTGCCTACACTCTAATCACTGTTTTATATCACAGTGCTTTGTAATGTAATCTTGCTTGTAACTTTCAGAATGCCAAATTTGTAAACACTAGATCCTTTTTCTTAAACTTTGTTTTTTTTCCAAGACAAATTTCCATACAAATCTGAATGTCTAAAATAAACTTATCTTAGTCCCTTTGCCCTCTTAAGCCATTTTGCAAAAAACAGTCCTATATGGGAGATGTTACATATGTAAGTATAAGCCAGATCGAGTCTTAATATGTCTTCATATCATTGAGTTCACTCAGGGTGCCAGTGTGACTCATGGCCACTTGTATTACATTACCTGAATGTTATCATATTAATTAAATAGGCTTGACTCGTTATCTAGATGTGTCCTAGATTAAACATCATTGTAACATTAGTTTGTTTAAAAAAAAAAAAAGAACTGTATCGTTTTAAACTAAGTATGTGTTAAAGATAAGAAATTAGAAAAGTTTAGAGAAATTTTGTGTTTGTTCAATATAACCATTTGGTAATTGGTTTGGTAAATGAGACAGCAGTTTGTTATGTATATCAGCAGAGGAAAATGAACAATTTGGTCAGACGCAAGTAATGATGAAACCTTTTGCTGCTTTTGTTTTGCCGGCTGTGGATTGGTGTTTGCTAAGGTTTGCGGGTTAGGGTTGGTGTAGTTATCTTAGCTCTTTTGGTCTAAGAGTTCTCGTTTGTTTAGTTTTCAGTTGTAGTTGGAAGTAAAGGGTAAAATCCCTCTTTGGGAGCAGGACAGTAGTGGTTTGTTTTTGAGGATAGTAGCATTATAGTGCCCAGTTCCTCGGCCCTATCATGGGGGTTTTAAGTGAAACAGATACCCAAAGTACCAGTAATCAAACGTCCTAAATTTCGGAGTATAACTGTGGTTATCCACTCTTTTTTTCCTCTCCTCTATTAACCTCTCCTCTCCCCCTTTCTCGCAACTAAATTTGCTGTTTAAATCATGCTTCAGAAGTACAAACACAAGGTATTTCTCTAATACAAGAGCGCTCATTTAGAAGGGTTGTTTTTTTGGTTTATTTGAAGAGAGAGAGAAAAAAATTTATTAATAGGATTTTTTTTCCAGGAACCTGATTTGGTAATAGTCATAATTAATTGACTGGTCATTTACCTAACCTTAAAAGTTTAGCTTGGCCTTTTAAAGTAATTGTGATTTAAAGCAGATGAGATCTGAAATACTGTCTTTTTTGTCAAAAGTCCTGTAAAGAACTAATTCACTAAGGAAATTTTTCTTTACGGTAAACTGAATTGCTGTCACCTGATATGCTGATTAATATTTGTAATTTCTTTTTTTTACTTGGTTGCAATGTGGTTAAGAAGTTATAAGGAAGCTAATATAACATGTATTTTTCTCCTTTTATTCTTGTTTCTCTCTATTTAGTAATGGAGTCCACTGTTGTTAGTACCTCCAGTCTGCCCCCTGACGAGTTTGATAGGAATGTACCAAGAATCTGTGGCGTTTGCGGGGACAAAGCCACAGGCTTTCACTTCAACGCTATGACATGTGAGGGCTGCAAGGGATTTTTCAGGTACATAGTGTACACATTCTGTCACACAGTACATTTCCCATGTTCAGGTGTGTCTGCAATAACAAAATGGTGCATGGTCAGCAAGTTATTGAACCATGTATACATTAGAAACACAGGTCTTGGATGTTAAGGCCACCCACACAGACCATCATGCATTAAATATAATTACCACCCACAGTTACACTAAAGCACACACAAACACCGCTGATGGCATCAGAGGTCATGTTGATGCCCAGCAGCAGATGGTGAATGACTGGGCAAGCAGCTCATCAATACACATATGCTTGGCGTACCCAAAAAATGGAACAAGCCGTGCATTTTTTTCTGCATGTGAGTTGTTTGATGTTTTTGTCCACTTGAGTTTGTTCCCTGAGCTGCGTTTGTGAAAACTATGGAAAAAAAACCGGATGTTTTGAAAATGTCTTTCCTTGTCTCACAGCTAGCCTTTGTTTGAACCCTCACAAGCATGCTTGTCTCACATCTGTGTATAATTTTTCATGCAGACATGTCCATTACTGACTGAATGGTAGGCTCGGCGTCATTGTTTGGCATATTTTAACCCCAGAGTCCCTGGCACTGTACCATATTTAGCCTGTTTATCCAGTCTGTTTCTCTCAGGCTTCAAGGGCAAAAGAACTTTTGACCATAATTATTTGTACTTTCAATTATATACTTTCAGTTATGTACTAGGCAGTTTTGATAAAAACCACTTCCTTAATAACATATATTTTTGGTAAAATTTGAGGTTTTTTTATGCCTTTCAACATATTTTAAGACTGTTTTACTTTTATTTAGACGCAGTATGAAGCGTAAGGCCTCCTTCACTTGTCCATTTAATGGCAGTTGCACCATCACCAAGGACAACAGGCGCCACTGCCAGGCATGCCGACTTAAACGCTGTGTGGACATTGGCATGATGAAAGAGTGTAAGTATGATGGGTAGTAATAAGGCCTCATGCGCCATGATGTGCTGAATGTATTGTACATTGTTTCGTTACCTGGTTGTTTTGCAGGTTGATCCTAGTTCAGTATAAATAACTATTCTCAAACAATTAGGCAAAGGTCTTTGCTGTTGCCCAACACAGGTGAATGTGGGTTAAACTATAACCTAGACCAATTTCATGGTGACAGTCCCAATAGCAAACCTTGTAAAATGTCTTACAAAGTTTGAAAACTGTGTAAATGCTTTTTTGTGTGTTTTTGGAAAATTAGTAATTAAATATTGCACCACTACTGTTTGTTAGGCTTTTGGATCTATATTATGCAATATTTGGATTAGGGTCAAGTATCTCAGGGTCTTTGCCATCATTACAGTATTTACATGTTCTGTTTGAACTTGTAGCGTCACCCCTCACTAAATAAAGTGTGTGTACACGTTCAAACATCTGCCATCACCTACAACTTACTGAAGCCTCTTCTTTTCATGCACTATTGTTTATTTTCATAGTCTGTAAATAGGATGAAGGATTTTTTATTTCTTTGTTTTCTTTCGATATCCGGATATTGTCCCCCAGCCTCCTTTAAGTACCTTGGCCCCCACACTTCCAGTAGTTTTGTCCCTAATGTCACAAAGGATGCCACAAACACGGTGGCAAAATGTGAAAACACACTTCATATGCATGAAAGTGACGTAAACACTGCAGCAAACAGTTGCATGCTTGTTTCCTTTTTTTTTTTTTCCCTGTTTGAGCTAATTCAGTGGCTGAAACAACAAGAAGGGAGAAGAACAAAAACAATGTGTTGAATTGTTTAGAGCAGCAGAGATCTCCATATGGACCTGTACCCTCCCATTCTCTTCCCCTAAAGAATAACAACACCCAGCACCTCTCTGCATGCATGCACCTAACTACATCAACACAACAGTGTAACTGATGCACTGAAAAACTTTAACCCCCCCCTCAGTTTTCCTTTGTTTACCCTGCACTTGTTTCTCATGTTTCGGTAATATTTGCACCTACACTATATTTTTATTTCTGTCTTCCTTCAGTCATTCTGACAGATGAGGAGGTTCAGAGGAAGAAGGACCTGATTCAGCGGAGGAAAGATGAGGAGGCTCAGCGTGAAGCAGAGCGGGAGGCCCGGCGGCCCCGGCTTACTGATGAACAAAGTCAAGTGATCGCCACTTTGGTGGAGGCACACCACAAGACATACGACGACTCCTACTCTGACTTCCGCATGTTCAGGGTTTGTATCTTTGTGCAGTGTATTTAATCAGTATGTTCTCTCAGAGTGACTTCTGTGTCCTTTGGGCATTTGCTTTACAAATACGAATGATCTATAGTTATTGCTCGACTTAGTGATTAATTACCATAACTACCAAAAAGTTCTTGTATAAATGCACTGTTTTCTTCAATTTGAAATAATAAATATAACACTTAATTACAGACAGTGTAATGATACCACATTTTCTATGTGCAAAATGATTGTATTTTCATTTTCAGTGACTGGTTTCTATCATTTTCCATCCCCAGCCTCCGGTGCGTGAGGGCCCAGTGACACGTAGCGCCAGCAGAGCAGCATCCCTCCACTCTCTCTCTGATGCCTCGTCTGACTCCTTTAGTCACTCACCAGGTAAGAGTTCTACGCCACGACAGTTAAGATTTTCGATGATGTGGAACTGCTATTTATCTTGGCTAAAGTTTAATGTCTATTCAAAACTTTAAATCCAAATATCTCTGAGAAAAAATATTTTATTAATTTAACAGCTCCACCCCTTAGGCACCAGCCTGACTAGTAAACAGCAGGTTGTAATATCATTCCTTGAAAATAGATGCAGACACAAAGTGTAGGACAGCCCTGCAGACTTTACACTTGTCTGCTCTCTAATGATGTTTTCTTTTTACGTACATTTATTATGTCTGTATATTGCTACCAAAGTAAGCAGTCAGTGTCGTTTTTAAGGATAACTGTCTTTCCGCAACGCATCTGTGAAAATGTGGGGTTGGTTTTACATCGTCTTCCTCCTTCATCCTTCTGAAGCTGTTAATCAAAGGGTATCCATCCTCTTCTTTGGTGTCCGTATCCGCAGACACGCTATACTGTAGATCAAGTGTACAACTGAGGTCTGTTTGAAAAGAGACTGAGTAGGGACAGGATTAAAATAGATCTCTCCTATGAGGCGAAATTAATGCATTCAAGCCATTTTAGGGTCACATAAAAGCCGAACAAATATTTTGAAACTATTTTTGAAAACAGAATGTGTGACTTCTTTATTCTCTTCTTTCCTTCTTCCTGCTTTACTGTCCGCATGCTACTTGCTGCAGAGTCATTAGACAACAAAATGAACTTCAACAACCTGCTGATGATGTACCATGAGCAGGGCAGCAGCCCTGAGTCCAGCGAGGAGGAGGCCTCCAGCTTCTCCATGCTACCCCATCTGGCAGACCTGGTGTCCTACAGTATCCAGAAGGTTATTGGATTTGCCAAAATGATCCCAGGATTCAGGTGTGTGCTGCATGACATGACCCTGGTTAAAAAATAAATGTGGATTCTATTAGTTCTTTTTTTTTGTAGGCAAGTCGAGACTCCACACAGCATTTTGTTGCATGTAAGATACATGTGTTCAGTCTAATGAAAGTTGTCACAAGTCTAAAAACTTTTCACCAAGCCGAAAAATATCCGAGTCAGATACTGACCCATCAGTTATTTGGAAGCTGGGACCACACACCCTTAGAGCAATGAGAAATACCAGACCTGACCTGAACTGGCCCCATCCATTATCTGAAAGCTGGGAAAGAAATTTTAGAATGTCCTTTATTGCCTGGATCAAACTGGACTCGTTTCTGACCCCAGGTCAGGACTTTGTTCTTTGTCTTTTAGTACATAAATAATCATTGAAATTTTTTTAGTAATATTCACCATATTTTAGAAAGATTTGTTCTGTATTGTCGTAAAAAAGATCTTTGGTTTGTCTGATTTTAGTTTATGATGTAAAAGAAAAACACTGCACGTTTCAAATTCTCTTCTGGTTTGTTGTTTTCTTTGTGTCCAAAGTGACTCCTGACCCAAATGTTTGGAAGACTTTGTACAGCTACTTGTTTTGCTTGCCGATTAGTTGCCGATGTTGTGCCACAGCGATGCCTGGGTCTAAAGGCCATAGATTACACAGGCACTGTATATTGCAGACAGCTGACACTTGATGTTTTTTGAAATAGCTGTTTGTTTTGCAATCATGTTAGGTGCTATTTAGTACATTTTAGTCATGTCAACAATGAGTAGAAATCTGCTTTAATTCTCTGCAGTCACCTGATTTAGGATTCTTTGTTTCAATTTGCACACATTCCTATGCAAGAGGCAATAAGCTAATTGTCTTTTCTTTACAAGTTTTGAAGGCCCGGATGTTTTGTTATCTGTGAAGTGAAACCAAGCACCCGTAACCATGGAAATAACAAATAACACAAAAAGGCACCTTATTTATGACATTGAAGATAAAACGTCCAGCTGCCACACACACAGGACCAGTTGCCATTCAGTGTGTCTGTCTCTGTCTTTGTGTTTTAACAGAAAGAAAAACCTTAGTTTTTTAAAGGGTTACCCCAAAGTCAAAGCTAAAACAAGTTGGGACCTGCATTTCCTGAAAGTTTTCCTTTTTTCACTAGCAGCATGAAGGATTACCTTTGGAATGTTTTTTTTCACTTATGTTCTACTTCTTAAGCCCTAAACAGCTCAGAACCCCCTAAAGAGCTACAGGTTTTAAATCCTGTCTCATGCCAGTTCAGTTTAGCTTAATGTTACAAAAATCAACAACTGGTGGCACATTGAACAGTTTTCATAACAAAGGTTTTTGCGGGACATCTGATAGACATAAACAGCTTTGACTGACCCTTAACCCACAGTCACTAAACCATTTACATGCTATTATATAGCACGGGTAAACACACAGAACTGTAGGATTCTTCTTAAACACACACATTAGCCAAGAAGAACAGTTTTTTTTAATGATTATTAGTTTAACAGGTCATTATATACACTCTGCACACTATTACTTTTTTTTTAGGGAGCTGACGGCAGAGGACCAGATCGCTCTGCTCAAATCAAGCGCCATCGAGGTGATTATGCTGCGCTCAAACCAGAGCTTCAACTTGGAAGACATGTCATGGAGCTGTGGTGGGCCGGACTTCAAATATGGGATCAGTGATGTCACCAAAGGTCAGTCTAAATGGTGCCACATGTGATGTTTGTCTGCTGTCAAAACAAAAGGATACAAAGACAAGTAGGAAACTGGTAACGAGGCAATCTAATAATTTGCGTACGGAGTTAATTGTAAGGCACCGGAGGGAAATCTGTCACAGGAACAAGCTGTACGTTCTATCTCGAGTGAGGTAAACAGTTTACTTTAAAGAAAAAAATTATAGAGCTTGTTTTTCCACAAAACCGGCCCTACTTATTTGACTCTCGTGGCGTTCAGTTACATCACAAACAAGACTCTCTGGGATCAACTAAAGAATGTCACTCCTGACCTGTTCACCTCACAAAACAACCCCTGTCTAGATCAGAAGCAGCTCTGTTGCGCCTCTGCTCTTAAAATATTTCTGGATTGAACTGAGCACAACTGGAATACAGATGGATTTTGTGTTGTTCAACACAGATTAAAAATGCCTATATAATGCCCAAAACTTTCTTTTTTTTATTATTATTTAGTGCACAAATTGTCATTGTTCACACTGATATAGTCAAAACTCAGGGTTCAAAGACAAACAAATTTAAAATAAAGTCATAAAGTTGTTTTCTAGTCATGAAATAATGATTTGGGCTGTAGGTTGAACATGTGCAGCTCGATTTAAAAATAAAAAGATCTCTTCAGATAATAGATTATACTAATGAATTGCATTTTCTGATGAAAGAAAACTCACAGTCAGCAGTTCGCGTGCACAAACTTGAGAAAACACAGCTCACAAAAAAGAAAAAAGATTTTCTCTTTTGATAGCCTCAACATGCAAAATAAAATATTCATGTTAAAGACAGGATAACGCCCTCCCAGGGGGTCTTTTTTCTTTGATGAAGCTTGCTGCACATGCACAGACGTTAATGACTTACTGCGCCCTCTGCAGCGGGACACACTCTGGAACTGCTGGAGCCTTTGGTAAAGTTCCAGGTGGGATTAAAGAAGCTCAACCTGCGAGAGGAGGAACATGTGCTGCTGATGGCCATCTGCCTACTGTCTCCAGGTACTATAGGCCAAGTTCCACGTCAAAGTAGCCAATAGTGAGTCATCGTAGGGTGTAAACAAATTGCTAACGATTCCGACTGAAGATTTAATTACCTGCTGGGTTACTGTTCAGGGGTTTTTCTAAGCTCATGTATGTATTATATATGTCTAGTTAGGCAAGCAAACATCTGTAACTAATTGAAGGTCTGTGCTTCTCTCTCTACGCTGGGCTCATAAACAATGCATTGAATCACTCTCCCTGATCTGAAATCAACAATCTGCATGAGCAGAAAAGTAAACACACAATGGACAGAGGAGTTGGCACTGAAATACAGCTGGACCTTTTAAAAAAAAAACAAATCTATGCGTTTCTTGCCTGTAGATCGTCCAGGTGTCCAGGATCACGCACGAGTTGAAGCCCTCCAAGACCGACTGTCGGAGACCCTGCAGGCCTACATCCGGCTGCACCATCCAGGGGGACGGCTGCTTTATGCCAAGATGATTCAAAAGTTGGCAGACCTACGCAGCCTCAATGAGGAGCACTCCAAACAGTACCGCTCCCTGTCCTTCCAGCCCGAGCACAGCATGCAGCTCACCCCGCTGGTGCTGGAGGTGTTTGGTAGCGAGGTCTCCTAGAAGCTGCTTCTCAACTGTTCCGCAATGGAGATCGAAAGCAAGATTGTCTATGTGTGTGTGTGTGTGTGTGTGTGTGCGCGCGTGTGCGTGCGTGTGTGTGCTTGCGTGCATATGTCTTTTAATGTATGTCCTGTCTCCCAGACATCTGCTTCACTATAAAGGTGAATGTTGTTATTGCGGGCAGATGCTAAGGGAGGAATCAAACGTCACAAGACTTCATACGGTTTCTGCCTTTTACAGTGTTTTGTCTATATTTAATTCAACAAACGGCTGCTTCAAAAAACAGGACTTTTTTGTGTATGTCATGGACAAACACACCCCATAACAACCATACTCAGCTATTCATTTAGCCATTCAGTTGAACTACCTCTTGGTTTTACTGGGGCTGTTTTATATTTACATTTCTACATAAAACAGTCACTTTTACACACTTTAGATACAGTTAAGGCAGGTATGTTTGTTGTGCAAAAGCAATGCCTGCACGTTATTTTGATGTTTCTATCATTATGCTCATTTGCATCTAAGCTAATGCTGATGATGGTTTGCAGGTTTTCTGCATTTCACTTTTCACCAAAACAACGTTCAACTATTCTCACAAAGCTTCCAGTACTTAAAAACAAACTGCTGCTCCTTGGCTCTTCCCTGCATATGCTATAGAGTCATTGTCATGACTCGCCTCATAGCTTATGATCGAAGTTGTAGGTTTGAATTTGGAGAATAGTCTGTAATTTTAGAACGGTTTTGACTAGATTTTGAGGTGCCTAGTTTTGAGGCGAGAATTAGCCACTAAAAATGTTAGCACTGCTAACTGTCAATCAAACCAAGCCTGCATGATGGCTTTCTACTCTCCTTCAAAATTGTTTCTCTTTATTCTTTTCTTTTGTTTAATCATTTTTTTTCCTGTAAGTAATCCTTAGCACATGTATCATAAGCACTGTTAAAACACCTTTTACTCAAGCCTATGTAATAATATACATTATCTATATTATCGCAGATTTCTAAAGGGCTGAGATCCCAAATCTAACTGGAATAGTAAACGAAGGCCAAAGCAAGCGGCCCACCATGTTGATACTGCCAGTGTGTACCACACTTGGCAGAGATGTTATATAATTTCAGTGGATGCTCATCATCTTATTTTTAAGAAAAAAAAACAATTCCATGAATTGTTCCACCTCAGTAAACCATTATATTGGGAAGCTGCTTCAGACCTCACACATGTCATACCTTTTCATTTTTGACAGGGAAGCTTTTCTAGTGCGATGGCCTGGTCGTGGTGGGCGTGGCGGACGCGCCCACGACCAGGCCCGTTTGACGATGTATGCTGCACCGCCCTCTAGTGGCTACATTGTGTAAATACCAGGTCGATATGCAGTACAGTTACACGCTGTACGCCCATCGCTGTACATAGGGATGCAGAGGTTTTCATTTGTTTTTTTCCAGATCTATATATGCAAATATGACCCTCTTTTTCATTTCTAAATCTATATCACTACGTTATGAAAACACTATGCTCCTTATTTTCAACTTTGATCATGTTTGGTTAGACAACGTAGTAGGGATTTGCTTATATAGGGATTTCTTGTGGATTTATACATATTTTGTGTTTAATGGTGGGCTGATGTAGATTCCAAGGTTCATTTTTAGATAGACTGACAAGCTAAACATACCGTGCTGCTCTCTGATATACAAGCCATAAAGACTACCAAGCTAATGAAACAGCTGATATATTACATCAAACCTAGAGCCATGGAATACGATGCTACGTGTCCGTGGTTGTTGGAAGATAAGCTTCTATAAGACATCAACTCTTATGCCTTTTCTTCAAAATCATCAATCATCAATCATCTCTGACGTGTTTCTCCCCACAGCCTCTAAGGGCTAATGAACCAAACTTCTCTGTGGTTTATGGTTAAGATGTTTAAGTTTGATCATTTTTTATATCAGGAGAATTCCTCAGTGAGGTTAAATGCTTGTTGCCCGGGGCAACATAGCTTGGAAATTTGAAAGACGGTGTCTTAAAACTGATACTGGGTTTGTTAGCATTTCCCTCTTATGTTGGACCGCGAGGCTTTCAGTGTCAGCAGAACAGGTTTGGTTAGTGTGGGGACAGAGAGCACACATTCATTCCAGAGCTGAGCATGGTCTCGCTTTGTACAGAACTGCTTCACACATTGCTGCAGAGGAAAATCTTTCCAAGCAGATATTTGGATAGTTTCGCTTGAAAAAGGTGGGAAGAAAGTGACGCTCAACCAAACAACCTATGACGATCGCTGGGGTTAGTTGATGTCTCTCCTAATATGACAGAAACTCTGATAAATATGTAGACACGCGTGTAGAAACATCATCAGCTTTTGGTGCTCGGTGCATGTGTAAATGCAGCGGTTGGTGACAGCTGCTGCTTTCAATTTATCAGTCCACTGGTTTTTATTATCCATAGGATTTCTTTTTTTTAAGGCTGTTCTCCGTCACCGGGGCTTTATTCTGACTGGTCCGTGGTCACTGTGACTCGCCGCAGATTGACGGTAGTCATGGAAACCCACATCTCCACCACAGCTTAGACCAGAGGTGGGCAATTATTTTGCCTGAAGGGCCACATTGGGTTTTAGATCTTGATGAACGGACCGGCCCCCAAATGAGGGTCGGACGTTAACTTAAAATCATGCTTGATGGACTATTAACTGAGAAAATAGTTTGAAGAGCCTAGCTCCAGATGACGTTTGGCCCCACATTCTTAGGAGAAAATGTTAGCATGCTAGGTGAAGAGGGAGTTGAACTTCTTTCTAACCAATCAAGCTGGCAACCTTCTTGTTTGACTTTTGGAAAAACTGTTGTAAATGCTCTGCGGGCCAGATTAAACAGCTCATCGGGCCACATGTGGCCCCCGGGCCTTAGTTTGCCCACCTCTGGCTTAGACAGTCGGTTTTTTTTTTAATGTTTTCATGGTCACATGATCATAATCAATTTATTGATATGGGATCGGTAAGAGGAATCCCCCTGCTGCAGAGTTTGTGGCTTGGTGGTCTTTAGGCAGTACCACTCTAGTGTGTCAATTTGATGAGAGGTTTAATGTGCTTGGTTACTGAATACTGACTTTTAAAGTTTAAAAAAAAAAAGTCTTGGCGTTGACTCTTCTCTGAACACACACTTCCATACGTGGACGTGGGTTTGATTTTGTTGTGTTTGTTTGGCGGTGGGGATGTAGTGTGTGTTTGTGTATGTTTATTACAGTGGAAAGTTTGATGAGCTTGTAAGTGCCGCCTGGGAGAGTCATCTCCGCCTAGGAACAGGGTAAAAGACGATTATGCTGTTCGGGATCTGAAAAATAAACAGGAAGTCTCTTGAGGATGTATCATATCTGTCAGAAAGCATCAGAAATTCTCACAGGTCTGAATCCACTGTTGACCTTTTGCAACCCTTTCATTGATCCTGCATGTCAATGCAGTTAATGTAAATACCGTATTTACATTAACTTTAACATCCCCAAAACTTCCTGTTTGGTGTTACCCTCGGTAGGCTGCTCAGAGTTTCTAAGTTTAGAACTAAGCATTGTGAATAATAATCTACCAGAACTTGATGTGTCAGTGGAAATGTAGTGTGAGGAATCCATCTTTGTGGAGATTTCCCAAAGATCTGAACCATCGCCCACAATATACAGACTAAGGTACACTATCACCAGCAAGCTTTACAGGATATTGTTATAGGAGTTCTTTGTTTTAACGGTTGCCATTACAAATCCTGCCTGTGAAAACTCACCTTTAAGCTATTGTTCATACCAATCAAAGGACCATCTCCCATGCAAAGATGTCAAGTTTTTTCCTTCTTTCTTTTCCCTTTAGGACAGGGATTGTAATGGAATCAATTTAATGTAGTTCTTAAAAAAGGAGTGTCCACAATGGATGTACACCATAATCTACCTAAAAAAACTACCTCTTTTAGCTCAGAATTTGCTTTAGCATTAAGCATTTGCCTCTGTTTTTACTTTTGTAATATTTGTATCCATGTCGGTATTTATTGCTGTCTAATGAGTCATACTTCAATGATTACCTCAGAGATATCTCACAGATTTGGGAGAGTCCAGCTAATGAAGTTTGTTTTTATCTTCATGTAGTTTTATTTCCTCTGACTTTTCATTGCCTTTTTTTTTTAACGCACAAATTTACCACGAGTGTTTTCAAACAGTGCCTGCACTCTGACCAACAGTGCTTAAACTGGTGGGGGTGAGGATGCATCCGCAGCTTTCTCTTTATCTTAGTAATGATTATTACCTGATGCAGTTATCATCAGTTATTTTAACCTTGAAACTATTTCTAAAAAATATCGAAAAATACAAAAATGTTCACAATTCCCTCAACTTTAAAATGTTTATATTGTTTCTTACAACAATCAAAGACTAAATTTACTGTCATAACGCCCTTATTTTTTAAAAGCTGAACGCAGTAAATGTGACAGCCTGGTGTGGAAAGTAAAGACAAGCAACACCTTTTCTCATTGCAGCCAAAGTTGACCCTGTTTCCATGCTGCCGAGTTCACCTTTGATCAGTGTCCACAGCTCTTTGAAGAAGAGCAGAGCGAATGTGTCACAGGAAGAGGAACAAGCCAAAAGAACCGAGAGCTGCGTCCAAGCTCCGCTCGCTAATATCAGGGCATGGTTTGGTTAAAAATGTGCCACACTGAC
>CAAE01014475.1:4027-24330 GCA_000180735.1 Tetraodon nigroviridis | reverse complement strand
ATGAATGACCCAATGGCGCACTTGCCCGGCGCGGCCGCTAGAGGGCAGCGTAGCCGCGGTCCCGGAGCTCTTCGGTCCTTCCGGGCGGAAAGCGGCCTCTAGCGGGGTAGAGCCCCCCTGGAGGCGCAGAAAACCCGCTCTGACTGGGTTTTCACCTAGAAACTCATTCTATTTTCTTATCAATACCTTTATTGACGCGAAGTTAACCAGTTTATGAGACCCTGATCTTGTATAAAAGGTTAAGTTATATACTGACAGGCGTGAATTCTGCATGTTGGCCACACGGTGGCGCCAACCTACCTACGCTCGGGAAATTCTGACGAAATAAACTACTTAACGCGAGCTATAGACAACGTATTATTATTAATATACACTTTTACTTGTTTTGTCCTAACAGGAAGCATAAAACATTTAATATTTTAAGTAAGAAAATTGTTTATTTGACCCACACTTGGAGAATTTGGAGTAGCGCAGCAGTGAAGTCGATAGTTGCTCCGTTCAGAAAGCAGCCAGTTGACCTCTAATTTCCCTTTCAGGTTTTGTACCCATAGATCTGGATGAATGGTGGGCTCAGCGTTTCCTGGCCAACATAGACAAGCTGTCCTGATGCGTGTGCGTATGATCAGGAGGCAGAAACCTGAGCGGCCGTCGTCTGCAGGGTGGAAACGCGACGGCTTCTAAGATGAGTCGGTTGACGTGCTAGGACGATAAAACTGCACTGGAGCTGAACATCGGTCAGTCCTCGCCTTCAGCTGGCTGGACGAGTGAGGACATTTGACGCTTTCGTCACGTTTTTACGTCCTACGAGTATCTTTTTACTCTGAAACACAATAAATATTCTTTACAGCAGCTCCTACAGTATCTACAGTATATTATACAAATTCAGCATTTTATTAGAAATGTCATATTCTTCGGAAGCAAATAATGGTTTTTGTGGCAAAAGAAACAAATATCAAGAGTGGCCAATTATGTGCGACCATCAGCAACTTAAGAACCATGAACGTTGTATCCGATAAATACCAAAAACACAGAAAAGAGCCGTTTCCAGTCCTCAGGGCGTCTCCGTCGGTGGGTGAGATGAACCGTTGCCCCTCCGTGGCCACACCGATGCTGGTAAGAGCATCGCCGACTCCCACAGTTCATGACGGAGGCGCCGTCAGTGTTTCTCCAGAGCTTTGGTCAGCAGATGGTTCAGACGGGAGATCATGGGCCGGGGATCGTCGTTCAGGCCCGCAGCGATCATGGCGTTGTCATAGATCTGCAGAGAGGCAGCGGCGTGTCACGTGACTGAACGTGAGACCTGAGCAGGTTAGAATTACCCAGAACGACCTGCTCCAGAAGCAGCCCAGCCAGGTCCGAGTCGGTGTCCTTCAAGGCCTGCAGCTTCTTTATCAGATCATGTCTGACAGGTCAGGGGGAGAAATGGAGACTAAAACACTCCTCTGGCCAGGAATGAACCCGTCCCCCCCCCCCGTTTACCCTGCGTTGATCTCCAGCGTGGGCTGCAGGATCTGAGCCCTCTCCTCTGCAGACCGGGCCAGCTGCTGGGTGCGGAGGAAGTGGCGCGCTGCGCCCATCTCCAGCACCGTGATCATGGCCGGGTGGGTGTCCAGGCGCGGGGTCAGCTGGAGGAGAAGAGCCGCTCAGAACTGGCTCCTAGCGCCGCCTCCCACACCTTCAGGTACCTTTATGTTGGCCACTCTGGGGCCCAGAGCGTTCTTCATCCAGGAGATGAGGTCGTCGGCCTGCTCCTGCGTCAGTCGCTCCGAGGCTGCAGGAGGGAGAAGAGTCAGAACCGCAACCGCAGCTGCGCTCACACGGAGGGCGGAGGAGGAGCAGCAGACCCGGCTTGTGCTCCTCAAACTTCTCCTCCTTGTTATGGTCCACCACGATGTCCCGTCTCCACCGAGATCATCTTCTTCTTGTTCGAACTGCCCGCAGGTGCAGCAGGGTGAGCTCGTCAAACTGCTCGTAGCAGAACAGCACCTGCAGCAAACGGGAGTCAGGCCCTGCAGCGGGTGGAGCCGGAGCCGGAGCCGGGGCCGGGGCCGGGGCCGGGGCCGGGGCCGGGGCCTTTCCCTGACTCTCACCTCCATGTCCTTCTGTTTCATGGCCTCGTAGTACGGCGAGTGCTGGGCCAGGTGGCGGTTGGGGGCGCAGAGGTAGTAGATGTTGCGCGTTCCCGCCTTCATGCGGGAGGCGTACTCCGTCAGGCTGGTCTGCTGCCCCGCCGGCAGCGCGGAGGACTCGAACCTCAGCAGCTTTGCGATATCCTCCTGTTCAGAGAGGCAGAGGAGGTCCCGGCTCACGCCCGAGAAGCCGGGGTCCTGCCGATGCTCTCACCGGTTGGCGAGCGGCGTCACCTTGACGTCCTGCTCCTGGGTGGTGACGATGCCCTCCCGGATGAACAGGCCGTAGTCCTCGAAGAACTTGCTGTACTTCTCCGGGTCCTTCCTGCTCTGCTCCAGGAGGAAGCGAATCACCCTCTGCTGCAAAACCTCACGGAGCTTTCTGGAGGAGACGCGCGCGTTTAGACCAGGAGAGCGAAAAACAAGACGTGTTTGCGGCGCTGCACCTGATCAGGACGCTCTCCTGCAGCAGCTCCCGGCTGAGATTGAGCGGGATGTCCTCACTGTCCACCACACCTGCAAACACACACACGCACGGTTCAGGAAAAACAACCAGACGTTCCACGGTGCAACAGAAGCTCCTAAAGCAGGCGCCGACCTCGGAGGAAGCGGAGCCACTTGGGCAGGATGTCGGCGGCTTTGGTCTGGATCAGCACCTTCCTGCTGTACAGAGCCACGCTGGAGCCCATCTCCCTGCTCACGTCCAGCATGTTCGGCTTCTGTCCCAACAACAGCCCGTTCCTCAAGGCCCGGCCAGTTTGACACAAAAGGAAAGAAACAAAAGAGTCCTCACCGCTTCAGGGACGTAAAAGATGCTGCGGATGTTGAGCGGGGCGTCGGCGCGGTAGTGGAGCGTGTAGCGAGGCCTGTCGTAGGCCTGGGCCACGTAGCGATAGAACTCCTCGTGCTGCCAGTCGCTGATCTCTTTAGGCTCCATCATCCACAGGGCCTGATGGGGAAACGCTCTTTTTAAACAGGGACGGTGTTAGGACCTGAGGCAGGAGGAAAGGAGAGACTCGCCTGCAGCGTGTTGAGCCGCCGGCCGTTCAGGAAGATGGGAAAGCTGACAAAGTTGCTGTACTTGGTCACAACATCTGAAAGAGACGCGAAAGCTCAGAAACAGAGGCGCATTCGCACGCGGTTGCCACTAGAGGCAACAGTTCCCACCTTTGACTCTGTCCTCGGAGGAGAACTCTCTGCAGTCCTCCTTCAGATGCAGCACAATCTTCGTTCCCTGCTGAACGCCGCCGGCTTCAGCGATTTCATACAGTCCAGAGCTGAAGGGGACAGCCAGGAGGACATTTTTGGGGGGGAAGTTCACCTCCGACGGAGTCAGAGGTCATCCCGGTCGTTGGCTCTCACCCGTCCGAGGACCACTTGTATCCAGGGGCGTCGGGATCGGCAGAACGGGTGTAGACATCAACGCGATCGGCCACCATGAAGGCAGAGTAGAAACCCACGCCGAACTGACCAATGATGGTGCTGCTGGCCTCCGCCTGACTCTGCAGGGCGTCCAGGAACGCCTGCGAGCCGCGGGCAGAGCTCCGCCGTTAGCGCTACTACGTGTTCATCGTGCGAACACACACGCGTAGAAACAAAAACACACCTTTGAACCAGAGCGGGCGATAGTCCCCAAGTTGGCTACGAGCTCCTCCTTGTTCATCCCGACTCCAGTATCCTGTCAGGTGGGGAGACTTTAAATGCACTGAGGAGCGATTACACATCTGTCCACGAGGTGGCGCTTTAGCCCAGAACTGAATCACCCAGAACCAGCACTGCTTCTTTGGTGTTACTGGGACTGAGAAATACGGCCAGAGCGAACCATGGCAGCCAGTCTGGTATGAAGTGTACCTGAATGGTGAAGGTTCCCTTGGCGCCGTCCGTCTGCAGGTGAACCTCCATCGGCGCGCTGTCTCCACCGGCCGTGATCAGCCTGTGGCGCAGTTTCTCCAAAGCGTCGCTGCCGTTGGAGATCAGCTCCCTGATAAAGACCTGGGGGGACGTGAGACAGATCAGAACCCGGAGGGAGCTACGAAGGTGTGGCTCATTCGTCACACACACCCACACACTCTTACCTCCTTCTCCGAGTACAACGACCGGGCCACAATATCCAGCAGTTTTTTTGTCTCAGCCTGAAATTCGTGCTGGGAGGAACTACCTGCACAGGGGAAGGAGGGAACGCCATTGAGACTGCTGATCTTGTAAAAAATGAATAAATAAAACCCAACGGCTGCAGTTGCTGCTCCACCTTGAACGGACTCTGTGTCATTGATGATGTTGTGCAGAGGCTCCTCTTCAGGCAGCTTCTCTGCCTCCTGGGTGCTGTAGGAGCGGCGCTGACCGAGGCCGACGGAGGCCGGCGGACAGCTCCACACGCGGGCTCCACTCCTCCATCTCTGCAGAGGGGAAATGGGCTTTGCTGAGGAAAGAGAGGACAGAAGACAGTCAGCGCTGCTACGACAACATCAGTGGTAGTTGGGCTGTACAAAAACAATGGAGCACATGGCAAAAGGCTGTTTGAACAGTAGGGAGCGATCATGTTTGTCCAGGATGGATTTCAATCTCCTCAATTTGTAATTCGACCTTGCAGACCATCAGGAAAAGGTGGTCGCTTGCTCTGATGCAAGTCTGTGACGTAAGAACTGCAGACTTATAAGTGAACACATCTGGAGCTACTTTGGTGTTTTTAATAGCACTGTGCAATAAAACAGAATGATTTAAATGCGCTCCGCTGCCACCGCGACAGCCGCTCAGGCTAGCGGCGCTAGCCGCTAAGGCTAGCCGCCGGTCAGGCTAAGGGAGCCGGTCAGGCTAGCGGCGCTAGCCGCTCAGGCTAGCCGGTCCGGCTAAGGGAGCTGGTCCACACGCTTCGCTTACCTCCGGTGGCGGCGCCCGGGACACCTTGGACGTTCAGCACTCGCGTACATGTCATTAAGCGCGAATTGGCCCTCTGAGAGGCGCCAAGAGCCAACCGAGCCAAAGCCAATCTGCGGGACATGACAGAAGCGTGGAAGCCGAAGACAGGTCAACTGACTGTGGGGGGCGAAAACCGTAGAAGAAGAAGTAGGCACGAGCCCTAGAGACGCAAACGGGTTCCCAGTGGTCGCTCGCGGTACTGCAAGCAAAAATTACACGCGGCTCAAAAAGCACGTTTCCATGGACTTATCTCAACACACACGTCCATAATTTTTGGATAATCACATAAATCTGCCTCAATCCGATGTCGGGTTTGTCCATAGACTTGTGTCTTATCTATGGTCATATATTGGTCTGTCGTGAACGCGCATCCATTGGTCAGATGCCTTCCTGACGCTACTGCGCCTGCGCACAGTGAACAGGCCTCATAACCCGGAAATAATACGGAAGTAGGGAGGAAAACCCTGGTGTTTCTTTCAAGGTCTTAAGATCGCCAAGCAGTCTGAATTAGAACAGGATGTTTAAAACTTTGCCCAAAATTAAATAAGTTCATTTTTAAAACAAATTTAAATATCGATTCTGTGAATTACTTTAACACCGATTTATTTGAACAATGACAAATGCTTTTATAAAGTAAAAACTGGGTGATCTTTTGTAGTATTGTTGGGAAGTCAGATACTATTACATGCATATTTATTTGTATCTCAATTCCTATACCCACTGGAGACACTGGCCTGATCAACACCTTCACCCCTGCTGAAGGTGGGGTCCTTCCCATGGAGTGGCCTATGTCCTCCAGACAAGAACCCCACGAAAAAAAACTCTGATATCAACTGAATCACCATGTAGAGAACCATGATTCCATACCTCAAAATAGTATTGCAATACACAGTAATACAGCAGTATGATATTTTGCTATAGCAAAAAAGCTGATCAAAATGCAACATTTCCCCCCCGACATGAGAATTCAGGTGAAACACATTCAACTAGAGTCTGTAGCACACAGGTTTATTAAACAATGTTATAGAAGTATGAAATGAGCCTTTTGAACCAGTTTGTACAGTGATTCCGTTCTTATTTTCCATATATTTACAGTACTGTCTAGCTGCATCATGTACATTAAGAGAACAGTTCAATTCAAGTTTAATGCAGGACAAAAAATGATGCAAAATACTCTGAAACCAAATCAGCAGTCAAACAAGTATTTCCAACCACAGGCAAAGGAGGTTTTTTATTTAATGAAAAGTTCTTTAGACTGAGAAGACAAAGCTTTTTTTCTTTTTTTTTCTTCTTTTTTTTTACAACATCTGCAAGACAATTTCTGGATCTAAGCCAGTAAGAAGATGATTCTGGCACCTGTGAACCATAACAGGACTTGTGCAGGTTTTTCTTACACCTGCTTTTTGTGTTTGGGTGTGTGCAATAGTTTGAAATCTATACAGTTACAATAATCTCCCATAAACTCTGCAAACAGGAAAGGAATTAAGGCTTTCCCAAAGGCAGTCCTTTTGAAAAATGGCATATTAGAATAAATTAGCCAAGAAATAAGAAACTGACCAAGAGGTGAAACCTGGCAAATAAAAATCCCAGACAAATAATTTTATAGTTCTATTAACACAAATACAATAAGAATTTGCAAAGGTACAAAATGAAAAAAAAAAAGATAAAATGAAAGATTTTTTGTTTGGGAAGTTTTGTTAAAAAGTCAAGACCAGAGCAAATCAAGGAAAAATTAAAATAAAACACCATGTAGAACCAGGGCAAATTTTTGCACAACTGGTCAGAACCAAAAATATATTCTTTGCGTCTTTATAACAGCAATTATTAAATCACTCTGTTGGAAGAAAAAGCTGTCCATTGATTTAGAAAGAGTTCACAGTCTGGTAGGCCTCATATGACTCCATTTCTTTCAGATTTTGTACATCAGTACATACAAAAACCCATCAGTCAAAACCAGAACAAGGCCTTCTGTTACAAAATGCTACAATTGCTCAACAAATCTCTCTAGTGTGTCTCCTGTGGTGTCACCTACCATACTTGCGTCATTGCTCAGACCTCCTCGGTTTGGTGTGTTAAGTTGCGGTAGCATGGCGCTCTGCTCCGGTGTTCCCATGTGGCCCTGCTCCATGGAGCCCGACATGGGTCCTCCAAGACTAGGGTGGGGGGAGCTGGAGTGAAGCGCGCTGTGCTGAGGCGAGGGCTGAGGTTGGATCCGTGGGGATGGACTGGAATGTGGTGGCTGCCGCGAAGGAGGACGGGGTGATTGCACTGGAGCTGGGGAGCGCACTTGGTTCGCCATGGCTTGTCCAGGTAAGTGGGCTGCTCCCTGTGCCTGGCTTTGGAGCATGTGGGGTTGTGGACTCATTGAGGTGGCCTGTGCTGGAGATCCCATCTGCTGCTTGAGCAGCTGTTGCTGCTGTTGCTGCTGAAGCATGCGCTGCTGGAGAAGGTTCTGGGCACTATCCATGCCCATGCCAGGCTGGCCCATTTGGGATGTAGGAGGAAGCTGCCCCATGGCCCCCCCACCTCCTTGCATAGTCATTTGCTGCTGCATACGGAGCTGCGAGTAGCTCGCTGGCCCTTGCTGCTGTTGGGGGAACTGTCCATGGCCTTGAGGCATGGCTCCCTGCTGCTGCATCTGTTGCATCCTGAGCAGCTGCTGCTGCCTGCGGTACATTTGAGGATTACCATTTTGGGCAGCATTCATCATCTGCCCCTGAGGGCCCATAGCCGCCATTCCCTGGGGGCCTGCCTGCTGGCCAGATTGCTGCTGAGGTGCCATCCCAAGTCTTGGGACCTGGTTCGCCATGCCTGCAATGGTCTGCATTCCGCCCTGGGACCCCAGCATGGCCTGAGGGTTCTGCTGCGGCTGTACCTGCTGCTGTTGCTGGTTTGCTTGGTACTTGGCTGTCCTTTGTTTGATGAATGCAGCCATTAGGTGTGGGTTGGACTTGAGGATGGTCAGGACCTGGTGTTGTTGCTGGGGCGAGTTAGGAGATTTGAGTGTACGCAACAGTTCCTGCAGTGCACTAGGAGCTATGTTTCCAGATATCCCACGGGTCATATTATGCTGCTGTGGTGTCACGCCCTGCTGCAAGGGCCCTTGAGGAGGGATGACTCCAGGCATTTGTAGACCGTGTTGCTGCGGCATCATTGGCCTCTGCATGAGCTGTGCCTGCTGGGTCATGGGAGTTCCCTGAGCCTGCTGAGGAGCCATTTGGCTTTGTTGTGAAGGGACCTGCGGTTGATGAGCCTGGGGGTTCTGCATTGCATTCGGCATTCCTGGAGCCCACTGGCCCTGCTGCATAGCCTGCATGACCTGGGGGCCCCGTGGTCCCTGCATCATCTGCATTTGGCCCTGAATGGGCCCCATCATCCGTGGGTGGTTCATTGGTATGCCATTCATGGCATAATTCTGTTGTTGCTGCTTCACTTTGGCTACCATCTCAATCTGCCTGGCCACTTTCAGGGCTGCCAGCAGAGGCTGCTGCTGCTGCTGCTGCTGCTGCTGCGGTGGCTGGGACTGAGGCTGCTGTTGATGTGGCATCATAGGCAGAGGAGACTGCTGCTGATGCAGGGGAGACGACTGTGGCCCTAGTTTGCCTTGGGGAACTGGTGTCGGGGGTTGGCTGCCACGATTGTTGGTAGGAAAGCCTTGAGCAGCGTTGGTAGGGTTTGGAGGCTGCTGTTGTAGGGGCTGACTGGGCATTGGTTGTGGGGTCTGGGGTGTATTCGGCTGCTGCACAGAGTTAGGAGTGTCAGGTGCAGCTGAGGTAGGTGGAGATGGCATGGGCATACCCCTTCCAGCCATGGTGGCCATTCTGCGGCGCATCATCTGAGCCTGCTGAAGCCTATGCTGCAGCTGCTGCTGATGTAGCTTGTGCTTGATGTTGAGACAGAAAGGAACAGGACACTTGTTCTCTTGACAGTGCTTGGCATGATAACAGCATAAAGCAATGAGTTGCTTGCAAACAGGGCATCCACCATTGGTCTTGCGCTTGCAGCCCTTTGTGTGCTGAACCACTCTCTTCATCTTCTGGCATGAAGGCAACGAGCAATTGGCATTGCGACACTGGCAGGCATGGACCAGGGATTGGATACAGCGCTGGATACTGAGACGACGGCTTTCCTGTGGACTCTTGGAGGCCTCTCCCCCCTGGCCACCGCTGTCGTCATCCAGACCCAGGCCCCACTTCACCATTTGATGCTCATGGCCCTTAGCATTGTAGCAGTTAATGCATAGGTCATAGTCCTAAACACAGACAGATCACATTAAGAGTAAGTTGCAATCTGAACGCTGATAACTTCTGAGAGATAAACGATTAATAATAATAATTAAAAAAGAATCCTTTTGAATACAATTATTTCTCACCTCACAGACGGTGCAGTGCCAGCGAGTCTCAACATGGTGCTTGCATTCATTGCAAGTGTACACAAAGCGGTCCTGGCCTTGGTTGTGCAGTTCTACTAGCATACACATTGTGCTCCATTTGCACCTTCTTAGTGAACTAAACTCCCAGTGCTTGTCCCTTGCCAAAGTCAGAAATGCATCTCGGCCATCCATCAGATCACAGGTCAACAAAGGGTCAGGATCGATGATGGGTGGCAGTGTGTTGATAACTGGCCCAGCATGGAGATGGATTACAAAAAACACCTACAAAAGAGGACACAGAAAGACCTGTGAATTCTAAGTAATTATTTTTTTTATTAGCATATATCTTTTTTTAAAAAGTACTGTTACTTCTTTAAACAAAAAGGAATAAATCACCTAAAGTTTTTATGATCAGTGTGGCCACTTACCTCCTTATGCTTTTCCATAGTGGCATAGAGTTTCTGGGAGAGGTCGTTTGCTACATTAGGCATCCCAGGCTTTTTCTTGTTGGCTCGACTAATGCTGCTCTTGTTTTTGTTAGTTTTCTTATTATTCTTCTTTTTGGCATTTTTGCTGTCTACATGGGCTCCCTAAAATAGACACAAATGTACAATGTCATCAGAAGTGATGTTTGAGATTAGACAGCCTATCTGACCTCACCTGCTTGCACTAAAATTACACTTATTGGTAAAAATGAACCAACAGCTGCAAATTGTTCCAGTACTTACTTCTGTTGTTTCAGTCGAGGCTGTGTTTTCCTCCTTCTTGCGCTCCTCCTCCTCCTGTTCAAGCTCCTTGATACTCTCCTCCAGCACATTGGGCCAAAAGTCTCCCTCAAAATACGGCAGTTCATTGGCACTGGTCAATCTATCTTCTGTTGCTTGCTTAAAAATGTCCTAAATTGACATAAAAGAGTTTCACAAGTTAGAACAAAAGTTTAATATCAGTGAATGCTAATGACAAAATGTGAGAACATTTTTCTCACTTTGTAATCATGTATGATCCTTTCAGCAAAAGCCTTTTCCAGCATTTTTTTGTACCACTCTTGAAGCCTCTTGGGTTTGGGAATCTTTTGGTCAGGAGGGTGACAGTGAAAGATGTAGTCATCTCCTTCACCAGGGGGGCACGCCCAGATGTGACCGGTCACATATCTACCAGATTACAATACAGTGCTTACAACAACATCTTTGTCACTCACTACAACACCGAGTCAAACCGTCAACTCACCCAAGCTTTCTCACATACTCCAGGTAGCCTATTAGAATCTCATGGTACACAGCAGTCCTCAGCAAACGTGGTTTGAAGAAATGAACACTATCGAGGTATGATATGTAGACCCGTCTACAGTAAAAAAATAAAACTCAATCATTAAGGATTTAGAATTTCAATCTAAACAATTGTGGATTAAAAAAAAGATGTATTATCAAATGTTTACCTGGTGTTGGGAAAAGGGCACTCAGAGCCATACTCCTGGACATGCATGCCAAAGAAACAAACGTCCACCCCATCTATTTCCTCAAATGCAAAAAGTGCTTTGGTTCTGTAAGGGAAGTTCTCCACCATCTCACCTGAGTCCACAAACCTGTAGAAATATAAGTAAATAATAACTGAAGTGTTTCTTGGAAATACATGTTCTTGTTTCTCGAAATCCTCACTTATGTTTATGAGAGATTTGCAGCAGTATTTAAATCCATACCTGGACTTCATGCCTGGCTTGATTTCCACCGTTTTGTCTGAGCTGGCCACCACTCGCACAAACACTTCACCAGCCTCCGGGTGATTCTGTCTTTTTAAATACTTGTTCACTCTGTCCTCAATGTACGTCCCCAACTTCGTAGATTGCAACCCTTTAAAATTATGATTTAGTGTTAATTGACAAATCATCAAAGCTAAATAGCAAAAGAAGATAGTACTTTTAATTGCTTACTTTTGGCAGAAAACTTGTTATCCTTTTTCGTTTTGCCAGACTTCTTTAGACAGTTATTACAGATAAAGCTGTAAGTGCAAACACAATATGATTATTACACAGACATTTCCCAGAAAGAATTCTGTTAAGAAATCATTGATCACTTGAATTTATCAAGTCAGAAAGCAATCTAAACTGCCATAAAGATTCTTACCCTGATGGCCAAATCACATCGTAATGCAAAACACATATTTGATGCATTTTCCGTCCGCAGTCTTTACATTCAACAAATCTGCAACAATAAACAATTATTTTTCTTCTGTTCCTTGAAATTAAATTGTAAAACGATTGCACAGTAATAGGAAAAATCATTCTAGGCAGTACTCACGGTTCAGCGTCCAACGTGTCATTTTTCTTTTTCTCAAACTGTTCTTTGGATATCATCCTGCACCAAAACAGACAATATGGTTAATGGTGACATATTACACAAGTTGCAGGCCATAGAAAAAGATCCACATGTGCACATACATGATCATTAGGTAGCAGCTGGCCACTAAGGCTCTTAAACTTACGTCTGTGGCTGTGCCGGGTCTTCCCCCAGAGTCACACTGTTTCCCTGGATTTCATTGAAGCACTTTTCACAGAAATGATACCTGGTTGCAATAAGGCCATATTTTAGAAAACTGTGACAAGCATACACAATAAAGGAGGAAAACAAGAGCACTAATACACGCATACATACACAGGCAGCAGTAAAAAATTATTTTGGAATTTTGGAATAGTCATGCTGCAGAAAAAGAATTGGGTTTTAAGCTAAAATGCTACTCTAATAAGCAGCAACAAATAAAGGGCAGAAACGGCATGATTGCCATAATATAACATAAACAAAAACACTAGCTACAATGATTTACAAAACATATACCACATGATAGTATTTTCAAATACTTTGGGCATTTATATAACTTTGATTGTTTGTTTTTAACAGCTTAGAGGTGAAAGTGAAAGAATAAATTCAATATGAGGCTTTGCAATAATTAAAAAGTGTAATGGGAGACTACATCCAGCAGGGGGAGCATTGGTAGTAATTCTGACTTTAACCAGTTGAGATAACGCATTTTAGTGTAGTGTTTTAAAAAAACAAACAAACGCTGTTTTCTTAATTGAGTGGTGCAGCAGTTTGTGTCAAGTTTTATATCAGTGATAAATATAAATCCCGACCACACACACACCCCTTCTCGACTTCTATTTTACTCAGTATATTCTTATGCTCAGTAAATACTCATTATATTGCTGATGTGATTTTTACCTGTTCTGGTAGCTGTAGTAAATACCATCCCTGGAGATTGTACAGAGTTGTTTGCCATAACAACACAGAGTTTGGGGTGAAAACTCATACTGTAGAAAGATAGAGCATACATGAATAATTCATTTCATTGACACCTATGTTTTACAACCACAAAGACAAATATAAATAGATCAGATAAAACATTTAGTCAACTGGAAGTCTTGCAGGTAAATCTCATCGGTTTTCTTACCTTCCTGCCGCAGCAGTAGCCCAAACCCTGCATGACGGGATCAATCTCTGCTTCAAACACTTCTGCTAGTTTTGTACAGTATTTATAAACTCGGGATGTTTTACGGTTGTACAGCCAGGCATTGTTGAACATGAGCCACACATCGTCGACGTATTGCCAGGGTTCCTGGTACTGACCCGTGTCCAGCTTCCGCTTAATGGTGGATAAGTCAATAGGATTCTTCACTATATCAAAGTAGTCCTGTGGAGCACACCAAGAATGTTGTATGACCAAACTGAGCTAAACTGCTTTGGTTCTGTTTTTGCCATTTCAGAATTAGAATACAAGAACGGTTGCAATTGAATATACTCACAGGGATTCCCAAAAGCATGGGATCTACAGGTTGTCTGAATGGCAGTGATTCTGGATCTTGTCTGTAAAGAGCTTCCAGTGTAGGCATAAGGGCTTGTCTCAGCTCCTCTGGCTTAAAAACTGGGGAAACCATTGAAAATGTTAAAATACACCTAACACGAGTTTTATAGAAATACCAGTAAAGGATCATTTTACCCTGGATACACTATATAGAACATCTCTCTCCCTACCTTTTTTGCGATTCTGTGTGGCAGAGGCAGCTGATGTGCTATTAGCCCCACTGTCCTCCTCTTCTTTGGGTTCTACCTTGATCTCTGGCTTATTCTCTGCAGTTTCAGTCAATTCCTGCTTTGGCTCCACTGTATCTGGCTCCTCTTTCTTTACCAAAGGGGGCTTGGCTTCATCATCCTGCTAAAGTTGAAGAAATACTGTTACCCAGCTATCATGAGTCCATATTAATACGTCAATAACTCAGATAAGTAGACAATATATGCTTTTCATATAGATTTGAAAATTAGCATAAAAAAGCAAAAATGCAACACCTCCATTTCTATATCCACTTGTTTTTTTCCCACACTGTTTTCTTCTTCCTTTTTTACTTGAGGATTGGCTTCAGTGCTGCTCATGTCTGGCAGTGCCTGCTGCGAGTTCAGCTCAGCAACAGAAGCTGGAGTGGGCACTCTGTTATCTATGCTTGCTGCTGCCTGGGACAACTAAGCACATTTGAAAAAGAGAACAAATAACAAAAATGCTGATTAATGTTTATAAATGAAGACATACCAAAAATAAGTTCTAGGTAATTACATAAAAATGAAATTCTTGATTACTTCTGTTTATTTCCTATAACTATATTAAGACTCAAAATGTGTTTTTACGTTTTTACTTCTATCACAATTGCCACAGGAATAGCCTTTAATGGCGCCATCACATGCAGAAAAATGTAAGCCTGTATTAGTAACTATTCAGCTGAAACTATTGTCTCACCGGCGTGCTGGGGTGCTGTGCTTGCACTGAGCTGGGCTGCTGCATCTGGCTGGAGGCCTCTGTCTGAGGCTGCAGAGGTGTAAGAGGCAAGGAGGATTCAGGGGTTGTGCTCATGGTCTGTGAAGCCAGGGAGGCCACTGGATATGTGTGTTGGCGTGGTAGAGGGGCCACTCGCAGAGGCTGGGGTAGGAGGCTGCAGTGAAACCTGCTGCTGTGCCGAAGCATGGTGGTGGTGGTGGTGGTGGTGGTGTTGCTGCTGTTGTTGTTGTTGAGCCTGCAGGCTGACAGAGGTATTGGGTGGTGGAGTGGCACGCAGTGGGGTCTGAGATGCAGGGCCACAGGCCAGCTGGGAGCCAAGTGATCCCAGTGCATTTAGAGGAAGGTTAGAGTTTTGAGGCTGTTAAATAAAAAGATGGCACATTTACCATAACAATAGACTTCACTTAGCACAATTTAGCAACAGGAAAAAAATGCAGGAAAAAAAAAAAAAAGGTAAGTTCACTACAACAAAAATATCCCTACCTGTGAGACAGCAGGTTGTGTTATTGGCTGACCCAAGCCTACATTCACATTCATTGCTCCACTTGCAGTTGCTGTGAACTGGCTTTGGGACATAAACTGGCCCTGATTTGCTGGTTGAGGTACCATGTTATTAGCATGATTACCCATCATTCCTTGAGTCTGAGGCATCCTTGATGGTGACATTCCCATCTGTAAGAGAAATTCAAAAAATGATTCTGGTAATCGCCCTCAAGTACAATGTATATTTAAATGTAACTGACATATGGCAAATATTGTAGGTATATACTTCCGGATGAACTGTGGGAAAAAAATTTGGCTTTTTTTTGACTCAACTACTACTACTGTCAACTACTACGTTACCAAAGAACTGCCTAGGCTTCAGTTGTTACCAAATGTTTGCAGGCTTTTACATTTGGAATTTTTCTTTTTATCGAAGAGTTGTTATTTGTGTAATTTTCAACAACAGAATATCTAACCGTTGAGACAGCGTTCATGTTGATCTGCTGTGGATGGTTCATTGGGGATGGAGTGCGTGCTCCCATGGGTGCCTGTGACATCCGTGCATTCTGCATTGCCATTGGGTTAAACTGATTAATTCCTGTAGAGAAAACAGGTTTACATAATGAGTTTATTATAAATAGGATTTGTAAATTATATTTCTTTGTCCTAAAGGATTGACAGCAGCAGTGAACAGGCATTTTTAAATCCAGCACATTCACTGGAACAACAGAAAAAGTATGGATCAAAATGAATCTTGCAACAAAACTGGTGAAATACCCAGTGTACTAACATTCATTTAAATATTTCTGTATATGTATTTTTTGTATTTGTAAAGCCTTCCAAAATTGAAATATTGTTGGAGAAAGGTGTTTCTTACCAAAACAAAGACCACAAACATACCTTGAGGTACCTGCATGCGGTTCATTAACTGATTTGGCATGTTGGGCATAGACACGGAACCATCTGAGAGAAAGGAGGACATACCATTGTCAACTACAAACATCTGTCACTTACAGAAATGTCCTGCAAAAATCGGACAACAAAATCTTATGTCCGTTCACACAGTTGTCATCCAAAATCTGGATAAGTGAAACTACTAACTGGGAGGTCGGATTGCTTGTCCAGAACTCATGGCATTGGACTGAGCCATAATAGTCTGTTGATGGCCGGTGTTGCCCACCATGGCAGGTTGCTTTTGAGTCCGCGAACGTCTCTTTTCCTCTAGTTCCTTTTGAATTTTGTAGATTTTCTCTGCCAGTAAATGGTAATACTCATCCTATAGTGGTAAAGACACACAACAAAGACCACTAATTAAAATTTTAAATATATGTAAAATAATATGTTGAGGAATGTTGAATTTGCACATTATAATTACCCTGCTGTTAGCAGACTCATACATGTCACCCTCAACTTTGCGGGCATATGCCACCAGGTTCTCCATTCTTCTGTCTTTCAGTGCTGCAGGGTCTGGTGTGGGGAATATGGCTTGTACACTGAAGATGAAAAAAAAACCCTTCAGTAACAACATCATGTATAGTTTTTCTTTTTCTATGTGTTACTTTTTTATTACTTGACTTACAGTTTGTGCACCAAGTGGGTGCGCAGGTCCTGAGTGACATGTTCATGCCAGGCCTTCCTTATCCCTGTAGCAGAGAGGGGGGCAGCAGCAGGCAAGTTCCCCACGCCTCCTCCTACTGACCCATCTGGCATCAGCTGACTAATGACAGAAAAAGTGTTGTTAAACTTCATAAAAGACTAATAGGTAATAAAAAGGAAACGTCAACAGGAACATCAAATTAAAATGTCACTTCAGGTAACAATGGTGCCATTTGGTAGTGAGGGTCCTATTTTGTTTGACTTGACAATACTCACTTGCTGACTGTAGTTGGCAGACTGGAGTCTGAGTGCATGCCAGTCTGGTCTGAAGAGGGGACACCCATGCTTCCCGCCATCTGGTTTATCTGATTAGTGCCTGATAAAGACAAAAGATTAACCACTATGCTACACAGAATGGGCTGGTCACGGATTAATTGCACCTTTCCTAAATGTACCTAATCTTTCTAAAAAGGCAAGACTGTCAAATGAGTTTTTTACCTAGTGGGTTCATATTTTGCAGTTGCTGATGCTGGGGACCCTGATGTTTCTGTTGACCAAGACCCTGACCTTGGACCTGAGCAGGGGACTGATTCCCATAGGGCAGGCCAAGGGCAGCGTAGGCCCCTCTGCATGGAGCTTGGGTCAATGTGTGTGGCTGCGCTGCTAATGGCTGTAGGAGTAGGCTGACCAGGTCCTACGGTGTTAATGGGATTCTGCAGGCCAGGCCCAGGAGAACCCAGCATGGCTGAAAGAAAATTATGACAACATTTTCAAATTAGCTAGCTTCCAAGTAAAGATAGCTTCTAAGTAAACCATATTATTTTTCCTAATCACAGCTGCAATAATTTGTGCTGGGAGAAACTTTTTTGGAAATGTATCTGCAAAGCACTTATCACAAAATAGATTAATGGTAAACATACAGAAAATAACTGAATGAATAAAATGGGTGGTTTATTAACATATGACTCAGTAGGAATTTTCTTTAAAAAAAAAGTCCAAAAGGAGTCCACATGAGGTAAAATGACAAAAACAATCTATGAATCTTCAACTGGAGATTTTGGTGCTATGAATAGGAAAAAAACATGCTTATTTGGAATATTTTTTTAATATAGTATTTTAAAATTATTTAAAAATAGGGGGATCCCATTATTTTCCAATTCTAGTTAAATGAAAATTGCCAATTAATATTTGGCCAAATACCCTTTTTAAATTTTGCTAAAAGCCTATCTTTCACTAAAAATAAATGCTGCCTTATTTGTATAGAATAATGGACAGTGTTTTTTGGATTTAATTTTTTACATATTTATAAAAACAATTTCCATTTAAAATATCTTTGGTTTTCTGATTAAAATTTCTGCAGCGCAACCTGCTGTGTTGACTGCTAAGAGCGAGAGCATGCTCCCTCTGTTGAGGGATTTAAATCTGTCAAAGGGCCTGTATGGCCAACCAGAGATCAAGCTCTCCTAAGAGCCTGCCCCCACTCACTGCAAACCCAGGAGTCCCTCCCTTGGGTGTCACATTACAGGCAGGGCCTTTCTAGAGGAATCCTCTGCCTGGTTGAAGCCCAACAAGCCAGAGAGCTGTGGCAAGGAGACACAACCTGCAGGTGGCACTACTTTAAATCACATACCATATAATGTTAATATATAATGTGTCTACTTTCAAGACCAAGCATTTAAAATCATCTCAAGGAAATCCTAATTCTGTAATAAAAAAAAATCCACAAAAGCGTATGCACAAATGTTTTCAAATGTATAAAGTGGCAGTTGCTTACATTGCTGGTTCCTCTTATCAGTAGCATTTTTTAAAGGCAGGCATACTGGACAGTCATGCCGTGTACAGTTCTTCCAGTGAGAGATGATTTGTCGGGATGATGCACAATGAGCCACTTGAGACAGAAGGAAAAGTGAAATAAATTGGTTTATCAATGAATACAATTTTACTTTAAAATAAATGCTCCAACAACATCACTTACCCTGGCAAGATTTACCAGCCTGGCAATGAGTCATGTGGTTGAGGACGTTTTTCATGGTACGGCAATGGGGTAACGAACAGGCCCTCACTTCTCCATTGGCCTGTTCCCGCCGTTGGCACTTATGTGCATGGAGCAACAGGACCAGCTGCTGCTGAATGAGTTTGCGCTTCTCAGGGTCAGCTGTTGGACCTGCTGACACACCACCAGCCCCAGGTACCATGCCCACTGAGCCTACCTGTTGCTGCAGCTGGGGCTGCAAGAGAACAACAAAGTTTTATTAGGTACAGATTAGACTACCTTTCACAATATAATAATAGAGTGTAATAACAATAATAAGAAGAAGAATAACACAGTACTCAAACACACTACATCACTCATACAAAAAACATTCAGAAAACACACTGATTGAGCAATAAGAAAAACAATCCAGACAAAAACTCCTGGTAAACGACCCATACAGGAAAGCATAAACTAGGCTTGACACTCACCATGTTTGGCACACTCCCAGCTCCCTTAAGCTCAGTGGGGAATTGGGGAAGATTGTTGGAAAGTGCTGTTTTGTTCTGCAGTTGTTGACCATTAACTCCTGGTGTCCCCATCTGTTGGACCCCAGCTTGACTGTATTGCTGGCCAAACTGAGCTCCTGCAATCCCCATCTATAAGGAACAAGTAAAAGTTAATAGGTTGTAGAGAAATAAATGAGTCACTAAATCACACCGTTTACCATTTCACATCACAGAGGTGGGCTGTGGATAGTCTACCTTAACGTGGCCCTCTTAGACTAAGTGCCAATTCAAAACCAGTGGTATTCAACTTGTTAGCAAAGCACATTTAAATTTATTCTTTTATTTTTAAATCTTCCTTTAAAAAACTGCCCACTAGTCTTGTCTGCAACAGAAACAAGACTAACATACACACAGAATACATTGACACTGAAAATTATATCTTCATTTGTGACACTTTGATAATAAATGCAGCATAAATACAGAGTGACAGAAGTAGCACGTTGTACTTACCGTGGAAAGGACTGATAAAATGCACCAAACACTTGCGGCATGCTCCAGATTGAAATTGAGCAATCACAATGGTACAATTCTAAAACATTATTCAAAAACTATGTTTTTGTCTATTATTTAAGATTAGCTAAACCAAGTGTACAAATTACAACTCAGAAAGTAGCGGTGAGACATATTTCTTATAACTTTAGAATTGCCAGAAGCCATTGTTAGAATAACTGCTGTTTCACATAGGTCCATATTTTTTGTTTTGCAGAGTTTACATTCAGTTTATCCACTCAAAATAACTGAGTATATGGAAGAATAATTCTGCCTGACTTCTTCCTCTGCGGATGTGCTCAAAAGTGCATGTATCATTCCTCATCATCATTCCTTAAAAAAAGATTTAAAATAAACAAAACTGCAGTTACAAAATGATCAGGATCATATCAGGAATACCCACACAGTAAATATATTTTCTTCCCTTAATTGAACCCATGCACAAGCAACTGTTGTATGCACATAACAAGTGCATAGACATGGGCCAGGGTTGATTAAAATGCATAGTGCTCCAACACAAAAAAGGGAATGCATACAAGAAAAAAAAAAGAAAAAGATTTTTTGCTCCGTTTTGCCCAGACACACTACATCTTCGCAGCCAACTCGGCAATACAGCATAACGCTTTGCAGCGGCTTGCCCCTCCCCCTCCACTATAGCATACACACAGACGCTGGCCTGCTGCTTCACTCCCAACCACACAAGTCACCGCCTTTAATCTCATCTCCTGCACAAGTACTCACTCCAGGGTTTGTCCTTTCTAGCATACCCGCACAGTAATTTGTAAATATTATCACAAATTAAAAGATGCTGGGGACCCAGAGCACATGCTATACACACGAAATGACACTCACCTTATTCATGTTTCCAACTTGTAGGGCATTAAGGACGCTGTGGGTACCAAGCTGCGTTCCACCTTGTGTGAGAGTATCAGCCAGAACACTGCCTCCAGCACCGACTCCCT
>CAAE01014474.1:13737-26412 GCA_000180735.1 Tetraodon nigroviridis | reverse complement strand
TGTTTATACTGCACGTAGAGTTTAATTTTTGTTTAACCCTACCCCGTAAACCTGTCAGGGATCCAAATGCGACACAAGGTTGCAGGTTAAAACACACAGTTTTTTCCACCCTCACGAAAACAGGACTCAGACAAGCTAAGGGTCAGGTACGGGGAGAGTTCAGAGTCCAAGATTTCAATCTGCAGGCAGTGCTGGAATGCTCAGTGAACACAACGACAGTGAGACGATCCGGCAACTTGAGTTTCAAAACCGGCAGCAGAGCGGGCTCGGGTCGAGTGCCATGACAGAGCGCCCGAACCCCCACAAGGAATGGCTCCCGACACCCCAAATCAATGCTCCTCCATCCAGGGCAGAAGGCGGGGTGTTTGACAGAGGGACCATGTCCGACTCCTCCACTAACTGGGACCCACAGTCCTCAGGGACCGCCTCTGCAAGGGTGGCAGTGGCCTTGAAGATGCCTTCAGCTTCCGCAGGGACAGCGGCGGCTCCAGTCTCAGCAACGCCTTCTGCTTCTGCAGGATCGGCGGTGGCTTCAGTCTTGGAGGTACCCTCCTCCTCAGCTGCCTTGGTTTTAGGGACAGCTTCTGCTTCAGCAAGTCCAATCAGGGATTTGGGGGCAGTTTTAGCCTCTGGGGTAGCTTTACCCTGGAGGCGGGTTCAGCTGCGGCCTCAGATGCAGGGGCGCTAGCCACTCCACCTTCGGAGCAAAATCCCTTCCACTGCATTCCCCCGATGCAATCTTGGCAGCTCTCCGGCAGCCGTGTTCCGGGGGGATCCACGGCCAAAGACTGCACGTGACTTGGCTGCAAAGGCACTGAAAGAAGCGCATGCAACCATTCGTCGCTCCCATTCCTCGAGGTGGGTAATGGTGGGCAATGGTGACACCCACCCTGGTTGCTTCTGAGGTGAAAGCCCGAGGCTGGCAGGAAATCAGGAGTGAGCAGCTTGTCAGGAAAGCCTCGCAAAACCAGGGGTTACCGTCAAAATGTTCTGGGGGGCCCGCTAGGGGCTCAGGTGGAGGCAGCAGAGACGCTGATCCATCTGTTTCCTGCTGCTCCAACGAGCTTAAGTGTATGTAATAAAAAACAGAAAAACAACTATACATGATTTTTTTCTGAAGTGTTGCAAAGATAAAATTAAATTTGAAATATTATGCAAATATTATGTATTTCTGCATAGATTAAGGGCACTGGGGATTACTCTTGTGTGGAGTTAATGAATTAATAATGAATTCACCTAAACTGGAGTAGTTCTAATGTTAATGTTTTACTGAATTATGATTGGAAACTTGAAGTGGATCTGGGCAAACAGCTGAAGATTCCAGCCAGGATAATATGGTGAATTTCTTCTGATGGTGGCTGAGATGTGTTGATGAGAAAAGGAATCTTCATGGACGCTGTGACTTGGATTAAATAGATGTTTATTGGTGAGAGAAAGTCTAGCGTCCCCCGGGCGCTGCAGCTTGCCCGCGAGAAGTTTCGGGAATCAGATGGTGAAACTCCTACTGACTATCTCTAGTACTGGGTTTATATACTATTGAGTGAGTAAGTAAACACATTCCTCTCGGACAGCCACATAACAACGTCCAACCATATATGGTACAGAGTCCGGAGGTTTAAAGAAAGGAGGAGAGGAGAAGAGGAGAGAGGAGGACATCATACATAAAAAGTTCCTGGTACCTCCTATCTCTATGGACCATAGATGAAAGGCCCAGATTGTTTGGAACAGGTCTGCATGATCTGCCTGAATGATTGCGTAACTAAGACCAAGCTGACCAAGCAGAGTTACAGAGAATAGAAACATTTTTTCAGACACTACAATAACATCTACACAGCTCTGACCAGATATGATTATTGTGTCAGATTCCACCAAGCAATGGATCATTCTGGAGCTCACAGTTTCCTGGAAGGAGCGCATGGATGAGGCCAATGAGAGGAAGAATGCCAAGTACCAGGAGCTAGTGGATGGGTGCAGGAGTCAAGGCTGGAAAACCCAGTGCAAACCAGGTGGGCTGCCGAGGATTTGCAGGGCGGTCCTTTTCCAAAGTTCTCACAGTGCTGGACCTCAGAGGAGAGGCAAAGAGGAAGGCCATCAGGTCTGCAACTGGAGCTGCAGAGGAAGTCACATGGATCATGAGGGCGGATCCGTGGACAAACACTGCTGGGACACAGGCTGGAGTCTGATCACCTCCGGTCGAGTTGCCTAATGTTGAAAGGCCCGAAACACCCAAGGACTCTTGGTTACATTACTGATGATGTGTCCCAGCGCATCCGTAAGATGTATCTTTCACCTGTCAATCTGGCTTTACCAGTGACACTCAGGAACAAAATGGGTGGCAACCAGGGACAGTCTAGTGACAACTGAAGAGACAGATGGCGGCTCAGAAAGACAGCAACCGGGACAGGGATGGCTAGCACCCCAACCTTTGTCTTCTGTGAGGGAGAAACGTAGAACCGCTATGAAGAAGCCGTCTAAGACATACCCCGGGAAGGGGGAAAATGAGATCCCCAACGGTATTGGCACAGGACAATGGAAACCTGACTATGAATGCAAGATGCATCTGCAGAAAAGTGTGCAAAACCGCGTGGCCTAAAGATACATCTGACCAGGATTAAATGTAGGGACCAGGGGAATGCACAGGATCTGATCCTGGTGAGACGCAGAAGGAGCCCCGCCAGGAAGCACCCCACAGTGCCCAGCCCCTCCAAGCAGTAGAGCCTCTAAACCCCTGCAGAACAGTCCAACAGAAGCGGATCAAGTGAGCCAGATCTTGGAGACCACAGCCAAGGGACACGTGGACAGGCGGCTTGAGACTACATAGTCAGCTTTGCAGCTGGAAGGTTTGGTCACAGTTAGCGCAGGGACATCAAGAGCAACTACACTATGAACTGCAGAGCCACTCAGATGCACAAGCTACGTCAGAAACTCTGGAGCCTCAGGAAACAGTACAAGGTGGCCAGCACACAACCTCATGTGCTCAACTGCGGAGGCAAACGCATTCCTGCATAACACCCTGAGCGACCTAGAAAGAGACCAGAAGCTTGGATCATAGAGAGCCCTTATAAGGCCTCAGGCTCCAACAGTGAATTTTGTGATGAGAGAGCCAAGCTGGACTCAAGTCCAGGAGGTTGTGAAGGGAGGTAGAACAGCTTCAGCCCCAAGTCCTAGTGGCGTTCCGTACACCGTGTACAACTGTTGGCCTCAACTACTTCGACACCTGTGGAAGATCTTGAGGGTGATCTTGTGCAGAGGAAAGGTACATATATATATTTATTTTTGGTGCAGTCGTGTGAATTTGAATCTAATGTGACCAGTCTCAACTCTTGTGTTTCCTTCTTTTTGTTATTGCATAAACATTTTTGCAACCTTTCATGCAACTTTTTCAGAAGTCAGTCTTAGAACTTCCCTAAACAGTGGAAACATTGCAAAAGTCAAACTTGGAACCACTGCACTTACACCATAGTTCAATGCTGATCACATTGATCAAATTTGGTCTCAGCTAAAGTTAGCCTAAATTTTGGGTTTATATTTATTTACGCACCAAAATTTTAGGAACAGACAACAGTGTCAAGTTTTAGTGACTTCAGGATTCTGACTTTGGGGAATAAACACTCTTGTTTGTGTCAGTTATCTTCAGCTTCTGCTGGAACAGCAGCAAATGTGATGCACCTTTACATCAGAGGTGCTCCCTCTCCGTTTAAAAAATACATTTCCCACTCAGCGACAAGTGTGGGAGATCAAGGCAGGCTTAAAGTTTTCAAGCAGTAAAACCACATGCCAATGAATAAGTGAGGTAAGTAAGTATTGCAGCTGCAGGTACAGGTGATATGTCTGGCATTTGGGGTGTGTTTTTTGTTTGTTTGTTTGTTTTAATTCAATTTCATCTGCATGAATGTGAGTGAGTGGGACCTATTACATTACCTCGGTTGCTCTTAATTGCCTGCTGTGTGTGTGTGTGTATGTGTGTGTGTGCGTTGTGTGTGTGTCTGTGTTTCTGTATGTGCACACTAACCACTAATGCCACTAATGCTATTGCAACCAGGTTGGCTGTTCTGAAACAAGGAGAACAGAGTGGTGTTAATGTCACATGTGTCGCTTTCCCATTGCCAATGTGTTTGATCATATATAGTCTGTGTGGGTATTTAATGGAAACAAATGGCTAAGCCGATTTCAGGGGCGGCTTTCTAGATAAGCTAAACAGAGGCTTTTTTTTTTTTTAACTGAGTCCGGGACTGAGTGCTCTGAGACATCCGGTATAGAGCTATTTTTTTCTTTACCAGGATAAATAGAATGGGTGGGGCAATTTTTAACTGGCCATTGTAGATGGTTATTGGACTGTATTAATACATCTCTTCTCTAGCTATTTTTGACTAAAGCTCTTCCACATTCACTTTTGCACACTGACAGACGTTGGCATATTGCGCCATGATTATTAGGTCTAACCATATTTGCCCACTGAAGACACAGCTTTAGGCTCCACCCTTTTTTCCCACAGTCAGAAAACAAGCTGAATATATTAAATCAAATATTCTAAAGGTCTGGGCACTGTCGATTATAGTTTCTTAATTTCTTTGTAGGAATGGAACACAATTTCAGGAAGCTTGCTACTCTCAACCAGGGCACTCCTTCTGATTGCAGCTCTGTGTTTCCTCTCATTGGCCTCATCTATGCGCTCTTTCCAGGGAACTGTGAGTTCCAGAATGATCAATTGCTTGTTTAAATCGGACACAATGATCATATCTGGTTGGAGTGGTGTAGATGTTATCCTGGCTGGAATCTTCAGCTGTTTGCCCAGATCCACTTCCAGTTTCCAGTCAGTGGCAGATGCGAGGAGGCCTGACCTTGTCCGTGGTTGAGTGTCGAGCTTCTCTCTGGCTCTGAGGAATTCGGCTCTTGATGGTGCTAATGGCCATGGAAATGCTATCAGCAACTGCCTTGAGCACCTGGTTATGGCACCAACAAGAGCAACCTTCTCAGAGGTTTTTGAACAGCTACTGAGGAGGTGTTCCAGGGATCCCCGTCCTGGGCACTGGGGGCAAGATGCTGTTTCTGCTTTGCCCCAGACATGGAGGTTTTCCCATTTAGTCCATGCTCCTTGTTGCCCCATACCCTCCAGTGAGTTCACTGAATAGGAGCTGCAGAACTGCTCAGGCTGCAGGGTAGACCGAGCCATCTTCGCAGGTAACTGCTGATCTTTCTCTCCATGGCCTCGACTGCTGTAATGGGCACTGCGTACACCAGCAGAGGGCACAGGATCTGGGGCAGGATGGAATGCTGGTAAATCCAGGCATTAAACCTCCCTGGCAAGCCTGATTTATCAACGCGTCTCAGCCAGTCCTCCAGCTCTTTACTGGTTCTCTGGATGGACATGGAATCTTTGAGACTGCAGTCAAAGTTACCAAGGCTCTTAACTAGCTGTGCTGTGATGGGAGAGATAGTGGCTCCAACCACTTTTCCCTTCTTAAGCACTAGGGACCTTGGCTTTCCTGGCTTAAAGCTCATCCTTGCCCATGTGATGAGCTTCTCTAGGCCTTGGAGGATCCATCTACTGCCAGGGACTGATGTGTTAGTGATCATTGGGTCGGCCATAAAGGCTCTTATAGGGGGCTGATGCACTCCTGATTTTGTCAGAGGTCCCCTGCACTCCACCTCGGCTGACTTGACTATCATGTTCATGGCGAGGGCAAACAAAATGACTGAGATTGTGCAGCCGGTTATTATGCCTTTCTCAAGTCGATGCCAGTCCGATGTGCCTGACCCAACAGTGACTCTTAGTCTGAAGTTACTATAGTAATCCAGAATAAGGTCTGTGACTCTGCTGGGAACATGATGTCGTAGGAGGGCGAGCTCAACAAGCTTTTCCCTCGCGAGCCACCCTGACGAGCTGTGTCACCACTCCTGTGTGTTCCAGACAGCCAGGAACTCTGGGGATCCCACCCTTCTGGACAGAGGTGTCGATGTAGCAGTTCCTCAGAAGAAACTCCGTTAGTTGTCGCGACAAAATGCTGAAGACGATCTTGCCTTCAACAGTTAGCAGCGAGATGGTTTTAAACTGACTGATGTCCTTGGAGTCCTCTTCCTTGGTGATTCACACACCCTCCACGTACCTCCACTGGCCTGCAACCTTTTCTCTGCGCCAGATCACCCTGAAGATCTTCCACAGGTGTCGAAGTAGTTGTGGGCAGAATTTGTACACGGTGTATGGAACGCCACTAGGACCTGGGGCTGAAGCGGTTCTAGCTCCCTTCACAACCTCCTGGAGTTCAGTCCAGCTTGGCTCTCCCATTAGAAATTCCACTGTTGGGGCCTGAGGGCATCTAAGGGCTCTCTGTGGTCCAAGCTCATGGTCTCTTTCTAGGTCGCTCAGGGTGTTATGCAGGAATGCGTTTGCCTCTGCAGTTGAGCACGTGAGGTTGCCACTACGCTTGTCTCCTAGCGGCTTTTTAGTGAAGACAAAAGGGTTGGAAATAAAAGCGGTGCGCTTCCTTGCTCTTTCCTTCTCCCTCCTTCAATGCCACTCTGCCCAGCCCAGCGTCATCAGCTTCTTCCTCAGGATATTATGAAGCTCAGCAAGTGGTTGTTTCTCCTCGTTATGAGTCACCTTGTACTTTTTTCCGAGGCTCCAGGGTTTCTTAGGTAGCTTGTGAATATGAGTGGCTCTGCAGTTCATCGTGTAGTTGCTCTTGATGTTCCTGCGCTTACTGTGACCAAACCTTCCAGCTGCAAAGCTGACTATGATGGCCGTCATAGTCTCAAGCCGCCTGTCCACGTGTCCCTTGGCTGTGGTCTCCAAGATCTGGCTCACATCTACGTCAAACTGTGCCCACACTGCCTGGCTGTTAGCTGAAGGCCACTTGATCCACTTCTGTTGGACTGTTCTGCAGGGGTTTAGAGGCTCTACTGCTTGGAGGGGCTGGGCACTGTGGGGTGCTTCCTGGCTGGGCTCCTCCCAGGTCCTGTGCATTGCAGTATGTTCCCCTGGGAACTACATTTCATCCTGGCCAGATAAATCTTTAGGCCACGCAGGTTCTTGACAACTTTTCCGCAGATGCATCTTGCATTCATAGTCGGGTTTCCATTGTCCTGTGTCGATGCTGTAAGGTCTGTCCGATTGGGGCTCTCATTCTCCCCCCCTCCCGCCCCCCTTTGGACGTCTGTGTTAATTCTTAATTATCCTGGCGCACGTTAGTTATCTAAGTTTAGATCTCTGTGTTCAACTGGACTTCTCAAGGTTTCCTCAAACATGTTTCACCTTCTCTCCAGAAGGGGTCTTTAGTTCTAAACTCGCTGAGGGCAGAGTTAAAAAAAAAATCCAGCCTTCGTAAACCTTAGTGTGCTAATGATCTGGGTGGTTACCTAAGAGCCGTTGGGGGGGCCGTTGAAACGTTCTCATAAACTGTCATCTTATATTTATTAAAGTCAAAGGAAATCGCCAAATGTAGAGTAAAAAAATAACATACTATAAATAAAAACCCATTTTAATAATAAAAACCTGAAGGTTTGCCCTGCAATGGGTAAATACTGTTTAAAACAGAAGATAACATACACTATATAAAAAGGCACATAATGTTTTTTTGTCTTGAATTAATCTTTAAGAATAAATCAGGTTAAACTTTTACTACCTTTGGTCATTTAGTTTTTTATCAATTAAATTATTTCTTTATGCTGAATACCAGAATAACGAAAGGCCAGATTATTTAGACATTTTTTAAATTATTTTTTGATTGTCAGATATTGCATAGACTGAGATTACTATGCCTTTAAACAATTTGGAAAAGCTCAGGTGAGGATGTTCTTACTTTGGAATATCATTGGAAGCTGCTGATAGGTTTATTGACAACCTTTTTTCAGCTGATCAAATAATTATCCACAAGTATAAACGCTAACGGCCATCAAGCCGGTTATGAGGAAGCGTCCCAGTGATGAACCTTGTGAAGTTGCTGTCTGTTGCTGGTGAAAGTGTGTCATTACGTACAGTGAAATGAGTTCTGTAACATTACTCCACAAGAAACAAAAAAACTGATTACAGTTTGCAGATGCACACAGGGATAAAGACCCTAGTTTTGGAGACTTGTTCTGTGGTCTGATGAAACTAAAATGTAACCTTTTGGCCATAATGGCCATTGTTACATTTGATCTATAAAGAGAGAAGCTTGCAAAGCCTGAGAACATCCCAAATGAGAAATACAGGGATGGCAGCATGTTGTGGGGTTGTTTTTCTGCAGGACTGGTGCGCTTTACCAAAGGGATAGCATCACGAGGAGAGGACCAGTAGGCTAAACAAAGTGGCTCCGGGATAACAAACTCAATGTTTTGGAGTTTCCATCACAGAGACCTAATCTCAATTCACCGGGCAGAACTGGCTCAGTGACACTCAGGAGGAATGGGCCCAAATTCTAAGAAAGCATTGTGAGAAGCTTGTTGAAGCACATCCAAAATGTTTGACCCAAGTCATACACTTCATAGGCAATACTACCAAAGACAACTGAAATAGATGTAAACTTCTGACTCTCAATAAACTAATAAAAAAATAAAAATAAAAATAAAATATCCTTTGTATCATTCTGGCTTTTATCAAATAAAGATAATTTTGTAATTCCTAAATGACATAAAACAGAAAAAAATTAATCTGATTTAATCTTAGACAATGAAAAAAAATGTTATGTGCCTTTTTATATAGTGTATGAAAACTTCTGGTTTCAACTGCATGCTACAGATATGATTCACCAAAACCCCCTAACCCAAACCCACAATATGGAATGAATAAGACCAGTGAGTACATCAGATAGATAGCAACAAAAAACAAATAGAGAAGACCAGCTGGAACCATTATGGAAGAACAAAACCTTTCATGGCACGTACCACCACCAAATTAAAGAAGTGGCGGATGTCAAGAAATCCGATCAGTCAAAAGGTTGCAGTAAAAGACAACACATAGGCGCTGATCATGACATAATAAAAACAGACTGAGTAAAAGAGTGATGAAAGCTGGGATTTACCTTTTGAGCTTCTAAGAGAATCCTCAAACCACAGCAACGAAAGATGCTAGCAGGTAGAGCATACATGGAACAACACAATCAAGTAACTGGTATGTTGAACAGCAACATTTGTACTGTGTTTAGATTGGGGGGAAAAAAGGGACACAGTACAAACGTGGTTGAGAATGACCGATTTAAGCACTTCCAGATAGAAACTGACAAACAAGTAATGGCGAACTAGTTGAACATTGTTTATAAGAAGAAACATGGGAAAATGAAGAAATTCCAGAGTCTGAGAGAGCAGCTAGAGAGGGTGGGGAGAGCGAAAACATTACAGTGGTTCCCAAAGTAATCGGTGCACAAGTGGATAAAGTCCTAAAACACAACCTAGGGTCGGATGGTTGTAACCAACCATAAATTTACATCCACAACTTAAATGATGACACCTTATAGTTTTAATTTTTTAATGTAGCATGCAACAAGATTAGGGAAGCTTTATTTTTAAATAATGTATTTGCTATCTATCATCTAAAACAGAGAATCCAGGGAATAAAGGTTAAAAAAAAATGGTAATTAAAAAAACCTTGTGTACCTGCAAAATGGAAACAACTTCCTACAGTCCTGATAACAGAACTTTACCTGAAGTCGGTGATGGAATATTCCATCAATGCCAGCAGAATCAGAACTTTTAAGAGATAGAGAGAAAGAGAGGAATTTGGGATGGCATTATTGCAGAGTTTAGAAATTAAATATTTGTCCTCTACTCCTCTTTCTCATCACACACACATGCACACACCCACACAGACACACACACGGATCTTTATGTTTGTGAAGTGAAGGGCCCGGGAACCGATCACTCTCGGTCGGGTCACCTGGGTGTGGGGGTCTGATGTTGAAAGTCCCGAAACCACCTATGACCCCAGGCACTATCGCTGACAATGTGTCCAAGACCTGCACTACTAGGTGTATTTATAAATCAATTGATTACATTCTGTGGAAATTTAAAAAAAATAAAAAAAAAAAGTCAAATAAAATGAGAAATTGTGTGACATTCATAATAGCATGAATCGTGGTTGTTTTAATATTTTGAATATTTTTAAACTTACAATTTTTGCAAATGACTTAGTTGACAAAGTACTGTCCGGCAAAGTGATCAATTTCCTTTTATTGAATCTTTTTAAAAAAGAAACTAAAAATTGAAGTCAGGCGTTTAGTCAATACCAATATTAGCCACTAGATGGGGATAGCGCCATTACAAAATTCGACATAAAGCCGCGCTTTGACACGTGACGTGCTTGAGCGCAACTTCCTTCCTCACTTTCCTCTCCAAAAATGGCGGACACGTGTGTTCAAGCGTTGCTGGGATCGGGGCTCACAGTTCTGTCCCATCCTCTGGTGTACATAAAGGTCCTGATTCAGGTAAGCGAGAATGTGTTCCGGAAGGCCAAAATGACGTTTCTAAAAAGGCTTAACCACAGGTCGCTGGCCTTAAACAGGTTAAGTCAAATAACAACTGAAGGAACTATGAAACTCTTAAGAATTTGGTCTCTCGTCTTGCATGTATTAGTAGTAATAATAGTTGCTGCCCCTTTGGTGCGTTGTAATCGCCAAGTCTTTGAATTAAAACATTGCATAAACATTTCACCAACAAACAAAGGTAAACACGTATTATTGTTCATTTTGTTGTCCCAATGACCTTCTGCTTCTAAGCCCGTAGTTCCGGAAGTGAGGTGGACCAACGTTCATTTGATGTTTACCCGGAGCCCTAAACATGATAAGATACATGCTAGGCTAATGTGGCTTCTACCAAAGCACCTGCTTGTACGCAATTAGAGAGACTTTAAGCTAATTAAAAACTTAGCTCTACTGTGATTTATGGTCCAGTCTAATATCTTTATTTGGAAATATTAATTTGATGTAGTTTTGAGTCAAATAAGTCGTCACATTAGACCTGCACTAAAGAAACGAAGGCATAGTTTCTAAAACTGCTTTTAACATTTAGTTTGATGGGGGTTTTTTTCTTGGTTTATATACAAAAGTCATTATATTATGTTGTTTTCATATAACCCTGTGTTGGAACAATAAATTTTACCTTTTATTTTGTAAAAATTTCCACACTAAATGGGCCAAAACATCCATTCGGATTGGTTTGAACTTGGGAATCACTGCTAATAAAATTCAGGCCGACACTCATAAACAAAGCTTCTGGACCCAATAACTAATATTTACCAGATGGCGATACGATTGGTTTATGCAGTAGTTCTCTTATAATCACATTTTGTAAATGCTGAACAATCCCGGTTTCAAAGGTTTCAGTTCCAAACGGTCCCTCGTGGTCTCTTTGTGGAGATGAACAATATTTGGTGTTTGCTAAACAAATGTTGTTGGATGTCGAGCAGGTAGCATTTCCAAACACCTGACACAATTAGCACAACGTGCAAAACCTGTGCAAATGAAACACTCTTGTCAAAGCTATCTACACATCTACAAAAACCACACCATGTTATTATATGAAACACACACTTTTCATGGGGCTTAACTCTGTTTGAACTGATTAAACACCGATGTCTTCAGCTTAAGCATTGTTTAGCATCTCTACCCCTGTGATTAGATTACTGTGATGAAGTGCACAGAGAAATTGCAAATATACAACATGTTAAATCAAAATGCAAAACAAAATAAATGCATTATTGAAAATCTGATTTGTCTCTCTTCCATTTAAACCAGTCAGTAATTAAGACAAATACCTTTTATTTGTCCGATTTGGTGCTTCTTTAGAGGACATTCTCCTCTTGCTTCAGCTCTACGCTGACCTCAACCTCTACCTCCTACCTGTCCTCCACGGATTCCCCCCTTCACTCTCACTCTTCTTCCTCTGACTTCTTCCATTTTTAGTTGAAAGCAGGTGAACTTACCTGCTGCTTTTCACAGTGCTTAAAACCAATCGTGTATTTTTACTTACCTTGTGTGTATTTCACCAATTAGCTAATGGGTGCATTGATTTGTCAGTCAGGGCTTTGGAGTTGCAGAGCTGTGACATCATGATCAGCGTCTGTGTCTAATGTAGAAGTGTGTGTTTAGTGTTTTGTGAATCACTGTGTGTATTGTTCTGCAAAAGTGTGAGGCCGACTTTGTTTATAATAGTGAATATCTGGTCTAATGTTTTGCTTCTTGAGTGGAAGGTGTTGACAATCGTGTTAGACTGTTGATTTTAAGTGTTTATGCAATCAAAAAAATTGTAAGTTGCTAGGAGTGTTTCTTTGTCTTCATGTTAAGATTGTAACAGAGATTGTGTTGAACCAGAGACTTGTGGCAGAAACAGGTGTTTTAATACTACACCTGACACACATCATCAGCACCCAGGTGACCTGTGTCTGTGACACACTCTGAACTGTGACTCTGGCTGCATAAATGAAGTCGGTGAGCCAGGAGTTGTTCAAAATCTGGCTAAAAAGAAACCTAAATCAGCTTTTTATATTACCCCTAAAACACTGATCTCATAGTCGGTAGCCCCGTCACGATTATGTGGGTGAAAATCATGTGAATTTGCTTTGCTGGGTTAAAACTGCATTTAATTTTACACGTGGTTGAAACAAATTGGAAATAAATAGGATCATAAACCTGGATTCACAACCACAGATTTTATAAGATTCCTTTGAATACTAAAGAAGTCTCTTCAGACACCGATGGTGTGTGT